>CAXARO010000730.1:0-158236 GCA_963971305.1 Arcuatula senhousia
GCAATAACCATGCCAGGCGGCATTAAAAACTTTGCCTGGGAACACTATTCTACACCCCCTGCAATAGTGGACCCGAGACCTGGTCTGGGGGTACTTTGACTGTCATTATTTTTCAAAAGGTGCATTTACCCACTCCGGCACTTATACTGGGCAATAGACCTGCCAATTGGCAATAACCATGCCAGGCGGCATTAAAAACTTTGCCCGGGAACACTATTCTACACCCCCTGCAATAGTGGACCCGAGACCTGGTCTGGGGGTACTTTGACTGTCATTATTTTTCAAAAGGTGCATTTACCCACTCCGGCACTTATACTGGGCAATAGACCTGCCAATTGGCAATAACCATGCCAGGCGGCATTAAAAACTTTGCCCGGGAACACTATTCTACACCCCCTGCAATAGTGGACCCGAGACCTGGTCTGGGGGTACTTTGACTGTCATTATTTTTCAAAAGGTGCATTTACCCACTCCGGCACTTATACTGGGCAATAGACCTGCCAATTGGCAATAACCATGCCAGGCGGCATTAAAAACTTTGCCCGGGAACACTATTCTACACCCCCTGCAATAGTGGACCCGAGACCTGGTCTGGGGGTACTTTGACTGTCATTATTTTTCAAAAGGTGCATTTACCCACTCCGGCACTTATACTGGGCAATAGACCTGCCAATTGGCAATAACCATGCCAGGCGGCATTAAAAACTTTGCCCGGGAACACTATTCTACACCCCCTGCAATAGTGGACCCGAGACCTGGTCTGGGGGTACTTTGACTGTCATTATTTTTCAAAAGGTGCATTTACCCACTCCGGCACTTATACTGGGCAATAGACCTGCCAATTGGCAATAACCATGCCAGGCGGCATTAAAAACTTTGCCCGGGAACACTATTCTACACCCCCTGCAATAGTGGACCCGAGACCTGGTCTGGGGGTACTTTGACTGTCATTATTTTTCAAAAGGTGCATTTACCCACTCCGGCACTTATACTGGGCAATAGACCTGCCAATTGGCAATAACCATGCCAGGCGGCATTAAAAACTTTGCCCGGGAACACTATTCTACACCCCCTGCAATAGTGGACCCGAGACCTGGTCTGGGGGTACTTTGACTGTCATTATTTTTCAAAAGGTGCATTTACCCACTCCGGCACTTATACTGGGCAATAGACCTGCCAATTGGCAATAACCATGCCAGGCGGCATTAAAAACTTTGCCCGGGAACACTATTCTACACCCCCTGCAATAGTGGACCCGAGACCTGGTCTGGGGGTACTTTGACTGTCATTATTTTTCAAAAGGTGCATTTACCCACTCCGGCACTTATACTGGGCAATAGACCTGCCAATTGGCAATAACCATGCCAGGCGGCATTAAAAACTTTGCCCGGGAACACTATTCTACACCCCCTGCAATAGTGGACCCGAGACCTGGTCTGGGGGTACTTTGACTGTCATTATTTTTCAAAAGGTGCATTTACCCACTCCGGCACTTATACTGGGCAATAGACCTGCCAATTGGCAATAACCATGCCAGGCGGCATTAAAAACTTTGCCCGGGAACACTATTCTACACCCCCTGCAATAGTGGACCCGAGACCTGGTCTGGGGGTACTTTGACTGTCATTATTTTTCAAAAGGTGCATTTACCCACTCCGGCACTTATACTGGGCAATAGACCTGCCAATTGGCAATAACCATGCCAGGCGGCATTAAAAACTTTGCCCGGGAACACTATTCTACACCCCCTGCAATAGTGGACCCGAGACCTGGTCTGGGGGTACTTTGACTGTCATTATTTTTCAAAAGGTGCATTTACCCACTCCGGCACTTATACTGGGCAATAGACCTGCCAATTGGCAATAACCATGCCAGGCGGCATTAAAAACTTTGCCCGGGAACACTATTCTACACCCCCTGCAATAGTGGACCCGAGACCTGGTCTGGGGGTACTTTGACTGTCATTATTTTTCAAAAGGTGCATTTACCCACTCCGGCACTTATACTGGGCAATAGACCTGCCAATTGGCAATAACCATGCCAGGCGGCATTAAAAACTTTGCCCGGGAACACTATTCTACACCCCCTGCAATAGTGGACCCGAGACCTGGTCTGGGGGTACTTTGACTGTCATTATTTTTCAAAAGGTGCATTTACCCACTCCGGCACTTATACTGGGCAATAGACCTGCCAATTGGCAATAACCATGCCAGGCGGCATTAAAAACTTTGCCCGGGAACACTATTCTACACCCCCTGCAATAGTGGACCCGAGACCTGGTCTGGGGGTACTTTGACTGTCATTATTTTTCAAAAGGTGCATTTACCCACTCCGGCACTTATACTGGGCAATAGACCTGCCAATTGGCAATAACCATGCCAGGCGGCATTAAAAACTTTGCCCGGGAACACTATTCTACACCCCCTGCAATAGTGGACCCGAGACCTGGTCTGGGGGTACTTTGACTGTCATTATTTTTCAAAAGGTGCATTTACCCACTCCGGCACTTATACTGGGCAATAGACCTGCCAATTGGCAATAACCATGCCAGGCGGCATTAAAAACTTTGCCCGGGAACACTATTCTACACCCCCTGCAATAGTGGACCCGAGACCTGGTCTGGGGGTACTTTGACTGTCATTATTTTTCAAAAGGTGCATTTACCCACTCCGGCACTTATACTGGGCAATAGACCTGCCAATTGGCAATAACCATGCCAGGCGGCATTAAAAACTTTGCCCGGGAACACTATTCTACACCCCCTGCAATAGTGGACCCGAGACCTGGTCTGGGGGTACTTTGACTGTCATTATTTTTCAAAAGGTCATTTACCCACTCCGGCACTTATACTGGGCAATAGACCTGCCAATTGGCAATAACCATGCCAGGCGGCATTAAAAACTTTGCCCGGGAACACTATTCTACACCCCCTGCAATAGTGGACCCGAGACCTGGTCTGGGGGTACTTTGACTGTCATTATTTTTCAAAAGGTGCATTTACCCACTCCGGCACTTATACTGGGCAATAGACCTGCCAATTGGCAATAACCATGCCAGGCGGCATTAAAAACTTTGCCCGGGAACACTATTCTACACCCCCTGCAATAGTGGACCCGAGACCTGGTCTGGGGGTACTTTGACTGTCATTATTTTTCAAAAGGTCATTTACCCACTCCGGCACTTATACTGGGCAATAGACCTGCCAATTGGCAATAACCATGCCAGGCGGCATTAAAAACTTTGCCCGGGAACACTATTCTACACCCCCTGCAATAGTGGACCCGAGACCTGGTCTGGGGGTACTTTGACTGTCATTATTTTTCAAAAGGTGCATTTACCCACTCCGGCACTTATACTGGGCAATAGACCTGCCAATTGGCAATAACCATGCCAGGCGGCATTAAAAACTTTGCCCGGGAACACTATTCTACACCCCCTGCAATAGTGGACCCGAGACCTGGTCTGGGGGTACTTTGACTGTCATTATTTTTCAAAAGGTCATTTACCCACTCCGGCACTTATACTGGGCAATAGACCTGCCAATTGGCAATAACCATGCCAGGCGGCATTAAAAACTTTGCCCGGGAACACTATTCTACACCCCCTGCAATAGTGGACCCGAGACCTGGTCTGGGGGTACTTTGACTGTCATTATTTTTCAAAAGGTGCATTTACCCACTCCGGCACTTATACTGGGCAATAGACCTGCCAATTGGCAATAACCATGCCAGGCGGCATTAAAAACTTTGCCCGGGAACACTATTCTACACCCCCTGCAATAGTGGACCCGAGACCTGGTCTGGGGGTACTTTGACTGTCATTATTTTTCAAAAGGTCATTTACCCACTCCGGCACTTATACTGGGCAATAGACCTGCCAATTGGCAATAACCATGCCAGGCGGCATTAAAAACTTTGCCCGGGAACACTATTCTACACCCCCTGCAATAGTGGACCCGAGACCTGGTCTGGGGGTACTTTGACTGTCATTATTTTTCAAAAGGTGCATTTACCCACTCCGGCACTTATACTGGGCAATAGACCTGCCAATTGGCAATAACCATGCCAGGCGGCATTAAAAACTTTGCCCGGGAACACTATTCTACACCCCCTGCAATAGTGGACCCGAGACCTGGTCTGGGGGTACTTTGACTGTCATTATTTTTCAAAAGGTGCATTTACCCACTCCGGCACTTATACTGGGCAATAGACCTGCCAATTGGCAATAACCATGCCAGGCGGCATTAAAAACTTTGCCCGGGAACACTATTCTACACCCCCTGCAATAGTGGACCCGAGACCTGGTCTGGGGGTACTTTGACTGTCATTATTTTTCAAAAGGTGCATTTACCCACTCCGGCACTTATACTGGGCAATAGACCTGCCAATTGGCAATAACCATGCCAGGCGGCATTAAAAACTTTGCCCGGGAACACTATTCTACACCCCCTGCAATAGTGGACCCGAGACCTGGTCTGGGGGTACTTTGACTGTCATTATTTTTCAAAAGGTGCATTTACCCACTCCGGCACTTATACTGGGCAATAGACCTGCCAATTGGCAATAACCATGCCAGGCGGCATTAAAAACTTTGCCCGGGAACACTATTCTACACCCCCTGCAATAGTGGACCCGAGACCTGGTCTGGGGGTACTTTGACTGTCATTATTTTTCAAAAGGTGCATTTACCCACTCCGGCACTTATACTGGGCAATAGACCTGCCAATTGGCAATAACCATGCCAGGCGGCATTAAAAACTTTGCCCGGGAACACTATTCTACACCCCCTGCAATAGTGGACCCGAGACCTGGTCTGGGGGTACTTTGACTGTCATTATTTTTCAAAAGGTGCATTTACCCACTCCGGCACTTATACTGGGCAATAGACCTGCCAATTGGCAATAACCATGCCAGGCGGCATTAAAAACTTTGCCCGGGAACACTATTCTACACCCCCTGCAATAGTGGACCCGAGACCTGGTCTGGGGGTACTTTGACTGTCATTATTTTTCAAAAGGTGCATTTACCCACTCCGGCACTTATACTGGGCAATAGACCTGCCAATTGGCAATAACCATGCCAGGCGGCATTAAAAACTTTGCCCGGGAACACTATTCTACACCCCCTGCAATAGTGGACCCGAGACCTGGTCTGGGGGTACTTTGACTGTCATTATTTTTCAAAAGGTGCATTTACCCACTCCGGCACTTATACTGGGCAATAGACCTGCCAATTGGCAATAACCATGCCAGGCGGCATTAAAAACTTTGCCCGGGAACACTATTCTACACCCCCTGCAATAGTGGACCCGAGACCTGGTCTGGGGGTACTTTGACTGTCATTATTTTTCAAAAGGTCATTTACCCACTCCGGCACTTATACTGGGCAATAGACCTGCCAATTGGCAATAACCATGCCAGGCGGCATTAAAAACTTTGCCCGGGAACACTATTCTACACCCCCTGCAATAGTGGACCCGAGACCTGGTCTGGGGGTACTTTGACTGTCATTATTTTTCAAAAGGTCATTTACCCACTCCGGCACTTATACTGGGCAATAGACCTGCCAATTGGCAATAACCATGCCAGGCGGCATTAAAAACTTTGCCCGGGAACACTATTCTACACCCCCTGCAATAGTGGACCCGAGACCTGGTCTGGGGGTACTTTGACTGTCATTATTTTTCAAAAGGTGCATTTACCCACTCCGGCACTTATACTGGGCAATAGACCTGCCAATTGGCAATAACCATGCCAGGCGGCATTAAAAACTTTGCCCGGGAACACTATTCTACACCCCCTGCAATAGTGGACCCGAGACCTGGTCTGGGGGTACTTTGACTGTCATTATTTTTCAAAAGGTCATTTACCCACTCCGGCACTTATACTGGGCAATAGACCTGCCAATTGGCAATAACCATGCCAGGCGGCATTAAAAACTTTGCCCGGGAACACTATTCTACACCCCCTGCAATAGTGGACCCGAGACCTGGTCTGGGGGTACTTTGACTGTCATTATTTTTCAAAAGGTGCATTTACCCACTCCGGCACTTATACTGGGCAATAGACCTGCCAATTGGCAATAACCATGCCAGGCGGCATTAAAAACTTTGCCCGGGAACACTATTTTACACCCCCTGCAATAGTGGACCCGAGACCTGGTCTGGGGGTACTTTGACTGTCATTATTTTTCAAAAGGTCATTTACCCACTCCGGCACTTATACTGGGCAATAGACCTGCCAATTGGCAATAACCATGCCAGGCGGCATTAAAAACTTTGCCCGGGAACACTATTCTACACCCCCTGCAATAGTGGACCCGAGACCTGGTCTGGGGGTACTTTGACTGTCATTATTTTTCAAAAGGTGCATTTACCCACTCCGGCACTTATACTGGGCAATAGACCTGCCAATTGGAAATAACCATGCCAGGCGGCATTAAAAACTTTGCCCGGGAACACTATTCTATACCCCCTGCAATAGTGGACCCGAGACCTGGTCTGGGGGTACTTTGACTGTCATTATTTTTCAAAAGGTCATTTACCCACTCCGGCACTTATACTGGGCAATAGACCTGCCAATTGGCAATAACCATGCCAGGCGGCATTAAAAACTTTGCCCGGGAACACTATTCTACACCCCCTGCAATAGTGGACCCGAGACCTGGTCTGGGGGTACTTTGACTGTCATTATTTTTCAAAAGGTGCATTTACCCACTCCGGCACTTATACTGGGCAATAGACCTGCCAATTGGCAATAACCATGCCAGGCGGCATTAAAAACTTTGCCCGGGAACACTATTCTACACCCCCTGCAATAGTGGACCCGAGACCTGGTCTGGGGGTACTTTGACTGTCATTATTTTTCAAAAGGTGCATTTACTCACTCCGGCACTTATACTGGGCAATAGACCTGCCAATTGGCAATAACCATGCCAGGCGGCATTAAAAACTTTGCCCGGGAACACTATTCTACACCCCCTGCAATAGTGGACCCGAGACCTGGTCTGGGGGTACTTTGACTGTCATTATTTTTCAAAAGGTCATTTACCCACTCCGGCACTTATACTGGGCAATAGACCTGCCAATTGGCAATAACCATGCCAGGCGGCATTAAAAACTTTGCCCGGGAACACTATTCTACACCCCCTGCAATAGTGGACCCGAGACCTGGTCTGGGGGTACTTTGACTGTCATTATTTTTCAAAAGGTGCATTTACCCACTCCGGCACTTATACTGGGCAATAGACCTGCCAATTGGCAATAACCATGCCAGGCGGCATTAAAAACTTTGCCCGGGAACACTATTCTACACCCCCTGCAATAGTGGACCCGAGACCTGGTCTGGGGGTACTTTGACTGTCATTATTTTTCAAAAGGTCATTTACCCACTCCGGCACTTATACTGGGCAATAGACCTGCCAATTGGCAATAACCATGCCAGGCGGCATTAAAAACTTTGCCCGGGAACACTATTCTACACCCCCTGCAATAGTGGACCCGAGACCTGGTCTGGGGGTACTTTGACTGTCATTATTTTTCAAAAGGTGCATTTACCCACTCCGGCACTTATACTGGGCAATAGACCTGCCAATTGGCAATAACCATGCCAGGCGGCATTAAAAACTTTGCCCGGGAACACTATTCTACACCCCCTGCAATAGTGGACCCGAGACCTGGTCTGGGGGTACTTTGACTGTCATTATTTTTCAAAAGGTCATTTACCCACTCCGGCACTTATACTGGGCAATAGACCTGCCAATTGGCAATAACCATGCCAGGCGGCATTAAAAACTTTGCCCGGGAACACTATTCTACACCCCCTGCAATAGTGGACCCGAGACCTGGTCTGGGGGTACTTTGACTGTCATTATTTTTCAAAAGGTGCATTTACCCACTCCGGCACTTATACTGGGCAATAGACCTGCCAATTGGCAATAACCATGCCAGGCGGCATTAAAAACTTTGCCCGGGAACACTATTCTACACCCCCTGCAATAGTGGACCCGAGACCTGGTCTGGGGGTACTTTGACTGTCATTATTTTTCAAAAGGTGCATTTACCCACTCCGGCACTTATACTGGGCAATAGACCTGCCAATTGGCAATAACCATGCCAGGCGGCATTAAAAACTTTGCCCGGGAACACTATTCTACACCCCCTGCAATAGTGGACCCGAGACCTGGTCTGGGGGTACTTTGACTGTCATTATTTTTCAAAAGGTCATTTACCCACTCCGGCACTTATACTGGGCAATAGACCTGCCAATTGGCAATAACCATGCCAGGCGGCATTAAAAACTTTGCCCGGGAACACTATTCTACACCCCCTGCAATAGTGGACCCGAGACCTGGTCTGGGGGTACTTTGACTGTCATTATTTTTCAAAAGGTGCATTTACCCACTCCGGCACTTATACTGGGCAATAGACCTGCCAATTGGCAATAACCATGCCAGGCGGCATTAAAAACTTTGCCCGGGAACACTATTCTACACCCCCTGCAATAGTGGACCCGAGACCTGGTCTGGGGGTACTTTGACTGTCATTATTTTTCAAAAGGTCATTTACCCACTCCGGCACTTATACTGGGCAATAGACCTGCCAATTGGCAATAACCATGCCAGGCGGCATTAAAAACTTTGCCCGGGAACACTATTCTACACCCCCTGCAATAGTGGACCCGAGACCTGGTCTGGGGGTACTTTGACTGTCATTATTTTTCAAAAGGTGCATTTACCCACTCCGGCACTTATACTGGGCAATAGACCTGCCAATTGGCAATAACCATGCCAGGCGGCATTAAAAACTTTGCCCGGGAACACTATTCTACACCCCCTGCAATAGTGGACCCGAGACCTGGTCTGGGGGTACTTTGACTGTCATTATTTTTCAAAAGGTCATTAACCCACTCCGGCACTTATACTGGGCAATAGACCTGCCAATTGGCAATAACCATGCCAGGCGGCATTAAAAACTTTGCCCGGGAACACTATTCTACACCCCCTGCAATAGTGGACCCGAGACCTGGTCTGGGGGTACTTTGACTGTCATTATTTTTCAAAAGGTGCATTTACCCACTCCGGCACTTATACTGGGCAATAGACCTGCCAATTGGCAATAACCATGCCAGGCGGCATTAAAAACTTTGCCCGGGAACACTATTCTACACCCCCTGCAATAGTGGACCCGAGACCTGGTCTGGGGGTACTTTGACTGTCATTATTTTTCAAAAGGTCATTTACCCACTCCGGCACTTATACTGGGCAATAGACCTGCCAATTGGCAATAACTATGCCAGGCGGCATTAAAAACTTTGCCCGGGAACACTATTCTACACCCCCTGCAATAGTGGACCCGAGACCTGGTCTGGGGGTACTTTGACTGTCATTATTTTTCAAAAGGTGCATTTACCCACTCCGGCACTTATACTGGGCAATAGACCTGCCAATTGGCAATAACCATGCCAGGCGGCATTAAAAACTTTGCCCGGGAACACTATTCTACACCCCCTGCAATAGTGACCCGAGACCTGGTCTGGGGGTACTTTGACTGTCATTATTTTTCAAAAGGTGCATTAACCCACTCCGGCACTTATACTGGGCAATAGACCTGCCAATTGGCAATAACCATGCCAGGCGGCATTAAAAACTTTGCCCGGGAACACTATTCTACACCCCCTGCAATAGTGGACCCGAGACCTGGTCTGGGGGTACTTTGACTGTCATTATTTTTCAAAAGGTGCATTTACCCACTCCGGCACTTATACTGGGCAATAGACCTGCCAATTGGCAATAACCATGCCAGGCGGCATTAAAAACTTTGCCCGGGAACACTATTCTACACCCCCTGCAATAGTGGACCCGAGACCTGGTCTGGGGGTACTTTGACTGTCATTATTTTTCAAAAGGTCATTTACCCACTCCGGCACTTATACTGGGCAATAGACCTGCCAATTGGCAATAACCATGCCAGGCGGCATTAAAAACTTTGCCCGGGAACACTATTCTACACCCCCTGCAATAGTGGACCCGAGACCTGGTCTGGGGGTACTTTGACTGTCATTATTTTTCAAAAGGTGCATTTACCCACTCCGGCACTTATACTGGGCAATAGACCTGCCAATTGGCAATAACCATGCCAGGCGGCATTAAAAACTTTGCCCGGGAACACTATTCTACACCCCCTGCAATAGTGGACCCGAGACCTGGTCTGGGGGTACTTTGACTGTCATTATTTTTCAAAAGGTCATTTACCCACTCCGGCACTTATACTGGGCAATAGACCTGCTAATTGGCAATAACCATGCCAGGCGGCATTAAAAACTTTGCCCGGGAACACTATTCTACACCCCCTGCAATAGTGGACCCGAGACCTGGTCTGGGGGTACTTTGACTGTCATTATTTTTCAAAAGGTGCATTTACCCACTCCGGCACTTATACTGGGCAATAGACCTGCCAATTGGCAATAACCATGCCAGGCGGCATTAAAAACTTTGCCCGGGAACACTATTCTACACCCCCTGCAATAGTGGACCCGAGACCTGGTCTGGGGGTACTTTGACTGTCATTATTTTTCAAAAGGTGCATTTACCCACTCCGGCACTTATACTGGGCAATAGACCTGCCAATTGGCAATAACCATGCCAGGCGGCATTAAAAACTTTGCCCGGGAACACTATTCTACACCCCCTGCAATAGTGGACCCGAGACCTGGTCTGGGGGTACTTTGACTGTCATTATTTTTCAAAAGGTGCATTTACCCACTCCGGCACTTATACTGGGCAATAGACCTGCCAATTGGCAATAACCATGCCAGGCGGCATTAAAAACTTTGCCCGGGAACACTATTCTACACCCCCTGCAATAGTGGACCCGAGACCTGGTCTGGGGGTACTTTGACTGTCATAATTTTTCAAAAGGTCATTTACCCACTCCGGCACTTATACTGGGCAATAGACCTGCCAATTGGCAATAACCATGCCAGGCGGCATTAAAAACTTTGCCCGGGAACACTATTCTACACTCCCTGCAATAGTGGACCCGAGACCTGGTCTGGGGGTACTTTGACTGTCATTATTTTTCAAAAGGTCATTTTTTTTTTTTTTTTTTATCTCATAAGGCCGTTAACATTTTCGTGAATATGACTGCGGTATATGTAGTTTTAGAATATTGCAATCATTTTGAAGGTACACTACTGGCAAAATAAACGACTGTCTGTACCATAGTCAGGCGTTATGCAACTGATAATTTAAAATAATAACCGAAAAGTACTGTCAAAAAGACTGTTGGCATTTGTCATGGTTGCGACAGTAGTTTTTTTCGACTGCATTAAACATATTTTATTTACTTATGTTCAACAATGACTGACCCAACTTTTTTTTAGTTGTGTCAGTCGTCTCATAACTAATTCAACTTAATCTAAGTTGGTTCAGTCCTTTTACATTTGTTCAAACTTAATATGCGTTGGGTAAAACATTTGACAACTGATTCAACTTATGTTGGGTTGGGACAGTCCTTAATCAGTTATTCCAACCTAATATGCGTTGGGTCAAACGCCTTACAACTGATTCAACTTAAAGTGTGTTGGGTTAGTCCTTTTACAACTATTAAAACTTTGTCTGAGTTGGATCAGTCATTGTTCACCTAATGCAACTATTTTGCGTTTTGTCAGTAATTTTAGACGCATTCAAACTTTATAAAAGTTTAGTAAGTCATTTTACAACAATCTCAACTTAAAATGTGTTTAGTTAGTCTTATTAATAGAGACCGTCAATTTGTTTTTTTACGGGGAAGGGGGGGATTTCTAATCCTGTCATTTTATAAACGGGGAAAACGTAGATGGGATTTTTTTGCTCTCTTATGCAAATTTTGGTTTAAAAATTACTATTTTCAAAAACAACATCCTGTCTTTTTTTCAATTCAAAGCACTGCCCTGCCTTTTTTGGCATCCTGATTTTTTTTCCAAATTTAACCATAGCCCCCCATTTCAAAATTAAGATGACAACAAAGTTCCAGAATTTATTTTGAGTTTGAACAATGCAAATAGAAATACTTTACTTTGTTGTAGTTTTTTTTTCTTTGCTTGGAGATTAAGTTTTTTAACAGTATGGTCTGTAGATATATGGTGTGCCTAAATTCGTAGTTTGCAATTCTGGACCACCCACTTAAAGTCATTACCAATAATTGAATACATAATTTTATAACAGTTTAGACACTGGCTACGTTTTCCCGGTTGTTTAAAAAGAAAAATGTTTGGCTAATTCTGTAAGATTAAAGAAGACTCAGGTTTACAGGGTATTAAGGCTTTTATTCTATAAAAAAAAACACATATATACTATTTCTTTTTTCTCACTTTTGTTTGTAAAAAATACTGTGTTACACGTTTTTGGTTTCGCCAAAGTCACTGTGATCCGAATTTAGTTTTCCGCGTGAACCAAAGGTTTCACTATTTCACACGAGGAAACCTGGTGACCTTTTCAGTTAACACAGCCGGGTACACGTAGCTAGTTCCAACAATTTATCTTTTTTGTCATTTTAGTTTATTAAAATAGTCATACAAATGTAGTAGAAATTTACACTAGAAAATAATCTGCATCATCATGTTCAAATTTAAAGAAATGTGACCTCCTTTCATTTCCCCCGAGATTTAAACAGAGAGAGCATTTATTAAAGAGAATTAAGGAACCAACCATTTTAAAACTTCAAAAAGGGGGGGTCGGTATTATCCTTTTAAGATATTTTACCAGCAGGATTAAGAAATATTTCAGCCATATACTAGAAAATGTGTATATGAGCCACAGGATGTCCCTCCCGTTCTTGCAATATTATTATCATATGTATTACCTGGGATATGGACCTTTACAGAGAAATAGATTAAAAGCGTTCTTGCGTAAAATATATGCCACAGTGACCTAATTTCTGGTGGGTGATGCCGTGTTCCCAAGATGCATCTAGTAGTAAAATTTCATTGACCCCTTACATATAGTATTGGGAAATGGACCTTAACAAAGGATTTAATCTAAGTCATTCATACGTAAAATATAGGTCGCAGTGACCTTATTTCTAGTGGGTGATGTCATGTTACCCAAGACACATCTAGTGATGAAATATCATTGACCCTAAACATGTTGTATCCAAGTTATAAACCTGAACCAAGAACGTAACCAAAGTCATTCATGCATAAAATATAGGTCACAGTGACTTAATTTCTAGTGGGTGGTGTAGCCCTACCCAAGACCCATTTGGTGGTGAAATATCATTGACCCCCAACATCTAGGACCTTAATCAAGAACTTTATCTAAGTCATTCATGCGTAATATATAGGTCATAGTGTCTTAATTTCTAGTCGGTGGTGTCAACCTACCAAAGACACATCTAGTGGTGAAATATCATTGACATCTTACATCAAGTATCCAAGAAATAGACCTTTACAAAGAACTTTACGAAGTCGTTCATGCATAAAAGATAGGTCACAGTGACCTTATTTCTAGCATATAGTGTGAGTGCAGAAAGCCCGGTTAATTTACTCACAGAGTAGTTAGACGCTTTGATTAGTTAACAAATTGTAAAAAAACTGCTGTGAAAATTTCTTGATTTATATTGATGGTTGTCCGACAGGATTTTTATTGCGAACGACTTGTATATCATCTTGTATATCTGTCTTCGAAGCAGGTTAATTGGCATACCTGTACTTGAAACAGTTTACAATTCTGAAAAAATCATCACTCTAAACATTTCAAACCTGTGAAATGTAATGAAAGTTTTAAACATGTACATAATCTGTTACAGATGGTCACTATATAATGTGTAACAGACGAACGGAACTTATGTTCACACTTTTTATTTTTCTGAGCTACATACTTCGTATTAAAATGTTGTAGAAAACAGATAAATGATGCATTATACTTCATCATTTTTTTATAATACATGTGCCATATTGTGCTTGTATGTAACAACTTTATACACGCTGCTCATCTACTTCCTGTTTGTAAAATATTAGTGATGTCACTTAATACACAAAAGCGGGATGTTAATAGATTGTATCGTTTTATCTTTATCTGCACGTAAAAATGTTAGCATAATATCAATTTTCACTATCTCCTAACCTTCTATACAAGGTTTCAAATTTCACAGGTCAGAAACGGAAGCAGGTTGTTGATGTTTCTGTGCAGAACACATCATTGCTTGAGAAAACCACCCGGGAGGGTGGCGGCGGTACGTCTAAATACCACACAGGACTCCTTTGTGCACTGATGACCCCAATTGTGCACCAAGGACATGATGTTTCTGTTTGAGGCCATTCAAAATTATGTTAAAGGTCTTGGAATGTTAAAAATAAGTTATTTCAAAAGTTATATAAAGATATCTAAATTGTTTTTGAGTTCTTTCTCTAGTGCATTAAAAAAACCTTTGATGTGCCCCGAATTTACCGATCGAAACTGGTTGACAATAAACAGGTATCATGGATATCGACGAATTTCGAAGTCAATAAACAAAGTTACGCATCATTGAATGTATTTCATAAAAAACTGATAAATGCTTAAAAATTACTTCATGTACTAGTTGCACGCCAATTCTTTTCAAATTAAAAACATACAATAGAAAGACTTTCAATTTTCAAAAGTTTGAAAGACTATATTCCACTTTCTTGTTTTTCTAAATTATACAACTTGAAATTCCTGAAATTTCTTTAAAGTAAGTACAATCAAATGTATTTGAAAGGCTAATCATAGCAACGCAGAAAAAGCAAAAAAAAAAAATGTTTTTTAATTTCAATTATAATAAAAAATTCTGAAAATTAATGTCGAACCCTGGAAGTAAGAAAAAATTTCCATTCAAGAATTTGATTGATAGTGGGACCAATTAGAAATATTTATTGGTAGTTGCAAAAACTCTGTTACCAAAAATACAGGTCTATGATAAAACGTAAATTTTATACTACTTAACAACTGAACTTTTAAATAAATCTAAAAAATTGTTCCCGCGATCCAATTACTTCTTTTTCAAATCGATCATTAATGAATTAAGTATGAATATGAATGGAATTCGAATTTGAATGTATCATGTTTTAAGAGGATAAATATTGGTTTACGTTGTCCCTTTTCGTAACAGTGTATCATTTGCACCACACTTTTTTTGGGGGGGGGGAGGGGGTTATTTACAGACTTTCATGATTTTTTCTCACTGTGTTGTTATAGCCTTTTTTTAAGTTTGAATTTGTTTTATTAAATAATAATTTATTTTGAAAGAGGGGATTCCTTACAAAATTCCTTTTCGAACTTCATAATATCCTTCATATTTATATGTAAAAGTTCGGGTAAATTGGCACAAATCAGTTCAGCAAACTGGCGCATGTCTAGCATCTAACTGTAAAACATGTAGCGAAATTGTAATCTCTCAAAGCTGTTATTGGTACAAATGGATTCTCCGAGGGACAGACGACTGGGGCTTGCACAGATAACATCTTTCTTTCATTTAATAACGAAAAAATACTAATGGATGACATCATGTTGTTTAAATAAATTGTTATTTTGATGAAAATGCATAAAATTTAGTAGCATTTATAACAAAAGAACAAAGGCAATACACGGTCGGTCACATCCATGTGAAATGAAAGACACGCCGCAAATTATGCAGAGACTGTTTCTGGGGGTAAAAGAGTTCTTATGCTTGAAATATTCGTCACATGAATTTTTCAACAATATTTGGTATTAGCAGCTATGCTTTATCGCTTGCAACCTGAAGACACTAACGCAAAGAAAGTATGATTTTTAACAAGTGGAGGATAATAGGAATGATTATATTAGGCTATATTTATATTAAACATCCCATGAAGAACACAGATAACATGTTTGACATGTTAAAGTACATCTCACCTTTCTCAAAATTGATAACATTCCAATCAGGATGTGTATTGCCAATGAATGGATCGGCCATAAAGAACATCCAGAAACGTCATGAAATGTTTAAGGTGTCAACGTGTTTATTAAATTGCAAAAAAAGACTTTATATACAAAATCATTTAGAATTTTACTCTTATACAAAAAAACAATAACTTTTCAAAGTAAGTTTTATAACTCCTAATGAATCTGTAATGCACAAGAACGATTATTGATTGTTCAAAAATAAAAAGGGAGACAAAAAATATAAGCACACCCAAGTTCACTCCAAGGAGTGTATTGAGTTGCAAAAATAAATCTATATACAAAAATATTTAAATGTTTCTTATCATACAAGGAAATAATATAAATTTTAAAGTAAACCATATTCAAATTTTATAAATTCATTATTCATGAAATAAGTAATTAATTGATCAAAACTAAAAAGGGAGACAAAAAATATAAGCACACTTACGTTGGCTTCAACTTGTATGAATGTAATATGCAAAATGCCTAAGATAAAATAAAAGATTTTTCTGACACGTATGTTTTTCATGCACGTTTCAAAACAGATCATGAGAATTCGTACTAAATATATAGTAATTATGTACAGATCTATGACTGATTGAAAAACAATAAGTTACGTTAAAATAAATAAATAAATAAATAATTCATATATTTATTCATGGTAACTAACATATTTTGAAACAACTTTTCGATGATAATTGTTTGTTTTTTTATTTAATTGTTTCAGATATTTCCTGACCACGCCGTATCCATAGTATTATATTGTCCCTATATTAGTCTCGTTTATTGTCTGTTGATTCTAGCTATTTTGACTTCCCATGCATGACTGGACATAACAGTGGGATGTATCGGCAAGTGTTTGACATGTTTATTGTACCAACCAAAATCTACGTGCTGTGTATTCCGGTACTTAAATGCATATAAGGGCGCAAATTATTTTCTTTACTTAATTGTAAAACATTTTAATTTTGACTCTTTATACAATAAAGTCTTTTTTTGTTTTATTAAACAGTATCATAACATAGACCTGTATATTATATTATTATTATATTTATATACAGGTCTATGATTATAATTATCATGATTATAATCATGTATTGGAATTAGCATTTTTGGACACGCATTCATTTCTTTACTAGCGAACTAAATCAGAGAACTAAAGGAGTATGTTCGGAAAGGGCCAAAAACGGCCCTAAATTTCAAATTCGAGACAGCTACAAAATAATTCTGCTAGAATGGTCATAAGACACTATACTTTATAAAATGACATAAATTGTGCATGAATTAATTACTTTCGTGTACAACAGGGACCTTTAAAGTTAGTGGACTTCTTTAAAAATCGCTATTTTTGACAAATTTAGCCTCTTTTTCTGTAAAAAATGATGAATATAATGTTGGCCGCATACTCTGACCAAAAATATTTTTTGGTTAAAATATTCACTTTTAAGTAATAAATTGATAAACAAAAATCTATGTTGGTCAGAGCATGCGGCCACTTTTGATTTTGACACAATAGTGGTGAAAAGGGGTAAAAAATCGTCAAAAAAGAAGATTTTCCAATTTTTCCTCATATTTAGGGTGTCATCAAAGGAAACAGCACAATTTCATCACTAGAAAACTATTATATTTGTAAAATATAGGTATTCTGTGATTTTTTTTCAATGCATTCATTTAAATTTCTTGAAAATGAAAAATCAGCCCAATTACAGGGCCAATTATAGGCCTTTGTGAACATACTCCTTTTATTTAATATGAGGCAGGTAAAACCTGTTACGCTCCCGAGGTTTCAATCAATTTATTTTTTTTTTTGGTTCGAAAATAAAAATAAACTAGCTTTTCTTGTGGGTTACGTGAGCGTTTAATGACGTCTAAAATTTTCAAAGATAAAAACGTTAAAAAGACGCCGAAAGTTCGGGAAAACAAGCGCGTGCTATACCGGACGTTGAAGGAAAATTCAGCCCATAGTACAACTAAAATATTGACATTTCTACCATTATCGCTCCCTTCGGGAGCGTATAATAAAGTTAAAAGAAGAGGTCAGAGAAAGCATGCACAGAATAACAGTTTTCAAAAGAATTCTTCTGCTTAATATTGATAAATTTTCAGAAAAAAAGTTGGACCTTTTTAAAACTATTTTTATGGAAAAATAAATCGATTTTACGGATTATTGAAAAACTTGTTCCTGGGAAACACGGTGATGTAAAAAGGGTAAACGTAATAAAGTATTAGACGTCGGAGGAATGAGAAATCGTGCGGTGAAAGACCTACAAGCTTTTCAGTGGCTTCTTCAAGTAAGCGACGAATCTGACGAGCTAGGAAATGGAATTATTTTGCATGGTTTTCAGTGATATTAGTTTGAAAGTACATATTAGCCAAAGACATATATGACATATATATTCTTCAAAAAAAAAATTACGCATAGATAGAAAATTCCCTATACGTTTAATACAAACCCAAACCATTTCAAAATAATATTGCCGAGCCTCTCTGCAACCGGTTAACATGAAATAAATCAAATATTAAAAAGAAAAAAAATGGAGCTAGTTCGTTTAATTTTGCGCAAAATCGTAATGTCTTTAAGATGTTGCCAGTTGAACTCAAGTGTACATTTTACGCATCAACTTTCCGTCAATGAAAAATGTGGGCCGAAAAATGTTCCGTTAGTTAAGATCAATCTACATAAAAACAGGAGAACCATGCCAGGCTGGGCCCGGAACAGCACAAAGAAGGATACAATGACTAATGAAGACATGAACCACTGCGTAGACTAATAACAAAACTGAACCCAGGTGGGACGAATGATTAAGCTGTTCTTGTTACAACACACCTGCGAACCAGATAGTCCTGATTGAGGCAAACAAGTTATAGAAGGTTTTTCATATTCAAAAACTAACTATTGCATTTTTGATGTATATCTCAATTTCTAGTCATTTCTATATTACCGAAAAAAAAATTGGGGACCTATCGTGGATTATGCTGTCGTCCTCGTCGTCGTCTGCGTTGTCTGTTAACTTTAGTGTTCCTACAATGACTTTAGGTCTAGCTTCTAGCTATCCGAACGCCATGAAATTTGACAATGATGTTCCTTACCATTATAAAAGATGTATATATGGGATTGATTGTCCGATTTCAATTTTTATTTTTGCGAATTAATCCTTGTCAAGTAGTAAATTTAATAAATTGAGGAATAATTTTGTGACACTCTTCTCCCCTAACTGTTGTACGGGGCATAAAGGGGCAAACAAGTAGGAGATACATATAATAGCAATGTTAAGGTTTTGTGAACACCTCTATATCTCAAGAACTATTATCCGCGGATGATGAGACGTGGTATGCATATGTCCCAGAAGTAGCTTAGCACAGTTATATCCCCATCTTTTTACCTTGACCTTGATTTTCTGGTTTAGTGACTTTGATAATTTTCAATACATATAATAGCAATGTTAAGGTTTTCCGAGCACATCTCTTTATTAAGAACTGTAAGTCCTAGATTGATAAAACTTTGTATGAATATGCCCAATAGTAGCTTCGATTGTGTTTAAAGTATTCCGATGTTGCCGACAGGCGAGACGTACTTAAGTCTTAACTCTTGTTTCAAATGTTATTTAACTTTTAAAATCAAAAAATTGTACGCATAAGAGCGCTTAAAACATCTATAGCCCCCTCATTATGTGAATAACATACTTAAAGTTGAAATAGTAGTTAAATGACCAACTAAATTTTTATAAAAGTTTTAATGTGTCTAAAATTACTGATCAAACGCAAAATAGTTGTAATAGGTGTACAATGACTGACCAAACTCAGACAACGTTTTAATAGTTGTAAAAGGACTAACCCAACACACTTTAAGTTGAATCAGTTGTAAGGCGTTTGACCCAACGCATATTAGGTTGGAATAACTGATTAAGGACTGTCCCAACCCAACATAAGTTGAATCAGTTGTCAAATGTTTTACCAAACGCATATTAAGTTTGAACAAATGTAAAAGGACTGAACCAACTTTAACTAAGTTGAATTAGCTATGAGACGACTGACACAACTAAAAAAAAGTTGGGTCAGTCATTGTTGAACAGAAGCAAATAAAATAAGTTTAACGCAGTCGAGAGAAACTGCTGTCACAACCCTGACAAATGCCAACAGTGTTTTTGACAGTACTTCTCGGTTATTATTTTTAATCATCAGTTGCATAACGCCTGAGTATGGTACAGACAGTCGTTTATTTTGCCAGTAGTGGTAGTGATCTTTAACGGAATGCACATGGTATTCCCCGAAACTATATATATATTTCTTACATTTTTTAAATAAAACTACTATGTCAAGTCAAGAAGTTACCACTGATTGATTTTGGCGGAATACTTCAAGCGAGCCAACTGACCTGTTGAAAAACTCAGAACACTTTTTCTTATGCACGTTTGAAACATTTTTCAAGTCGATTTTTATTTCCGCCCCACTTCATACAAGAAGTATATAAAATCACCATTTGTGCAACAAATAAACTCACCAACTTGACCCAACTCAACAGGTCTAAAACGTGAATTAGGAATAATTTATACCACAGGGGCTTGACTTCTGGTCAACAGGCGTGGATTGAAGGAGGCGGACCCGACATACGCCCTAAAAAAAAACTGGCAAAAATTATGTGTTTTGCATAAAATCAACGTTAAAAACACTAAAAAATATATTGTGCCACGCTCGGCGATATTTTCCACCAAAAACAAGTTACGCCCCCCCTTTTTACCTGAAATCCTGGATCCGCCCCTGCTTAAAAAAATTAGCCCCCCCCTAAATGGGTTTTAAAGAGTAAGGGGTCAATTTTTAAAGTTGATATAAATGACCAGAATTCAAGCCCCTGATAGTTACATAAACTTGTAATTTAATACTGAAAATGCATCATTTAAGTTAGTTTCAATTTCAGATGTTCGACGTTTTCTAAGAAAAGTTTGTGTCTGAAATTCCTGAAATTCGAAAGGACGGACGTACAGAAAAACGTACAGACGGAGGGACGGACGGACGGACAGGCATGAGTAAAACATTTTAATTTTCCCCTCTGACAATCACGATGTCATTAATCATCATCAATTCAGTTGTTACATATGGATTATTTCCCTTTAATTTCAGAAATTTAATTGTTATAATAATTGTACAAAATAAAGAAAAATCAATTATTTAAAGTTATATCAAAAATATTTAAATGAATTTACTATGAGAGTTTTGAAATTATATTTTCGACTAAAATTTGACTTTCTGCGTCGTAAAATGTTTTGTTGCACCGTTTATATTTTACTCTGTAAAATTTAACTAGTCATTTCACCATTTATTCTTTCATAATAAAACAACGCACCAGAATAAAATTGCAGGATGACAATTGCGGGATAGTGGAATTGCGTGATATTAAATTGCAGGCTAGCTTCACACTGGTCTTCAATTGTCCGGCAAAAATGAGCAATAATTTCAGATCACATCTGATCTAAACCTTAAACCAAACTTGATAGAAACATTTTATGAGATGCTAATGATCATATTTCTTAACTCAAATCATTCAAGAATAGGAAAATCAAGATTTAAAAAAAGAACATGTTCTGCTATTTTTCGTTGTAAAAGGGGTGACACACCGGTATCATACAATTTTCCTCAAGTCAAAACCTTTTTGTTTCAATAAAATCATCAATAACTTGATCATCAATTGGAAGAAACTGTAGAATGGTCAAACTGTATACAATGTACAACAAATTGCAGGCTAGAAAGAAATAAAGAGTAGTCCAGTTAAATACAACGACAAACCGAACATGATAGCAGAATAATAGCGGCAGCGAAGTATCAATGGGACATGTTAATAGTCCCAAAAGGCGAATACACAATCAGTTAAAACTAAACAAAAAAAAACAGAGAAGCAATCAGTAACGGCTTTTCGCGAACTCAAATCGTAACGAGAATGAACTCAGATGCTCCTTAAAGATAAGTACGTAGTTCGTTCTTGTTGCAACACACTCGCCGCGTTCATAACGGTCAATTACAAATGAAAGCAAAACTAAAAAACTGAATTACATATATAACATGCTTTTCAAAAATTTTACTCTTTGCGCTTATAGATCAATCATTTTCAGTTTGCAGAATAAAATGCAGTGTCAGAACACGAGTTCGTTGATAAGCAAACGATTTATTATTTCCAAAAGCTGAAAAGTTCATCGTAGGAAAACGTAATACTTTTAAAGCAAAGCACACTAATAAAAAAATACCCAGCATTGTAGTATGGCCTGATAAGTCACAGAACACTGATGGATAGTTTCACGATTGACTGGAGGTCAATAGGTTGAAGTTTTCAACCTATTAGGACAAAATGAAGCAGAGGTATCAATGGGGTATCCGAATGTCAAAAGTCCGAAAGGGCAGAGACAAAACCAGTAAACACCAACAAGAACGGGACAAAAACAGACAACATGTAAAACATGGAAACACAAAATACTGAATATCAATCAACAATGCGAACTCCAGTCGAAACAAGAGTGAACTCAGGTGCTCCAGAAGAGTAAGCAGTTCCTTTTTACGTTAGAAATAAAAAAGAAATGAGTCCCTTCATTCACAACTCCGGAAACTTATTAGAGACACGCATAAAAAAAAAATTCTCGCCACTGCGAGTTACTATCTCGCCTTGTTGACTTATAATCTCGCGTCGGCAAGTTACTATATCGCCGTGCGACTTACTATCTCGCCCCGGCGACTTTTTATCTCGCCCCGGCGACTTTTTATCTCGCATCGGCGACGTACTATCTCGCCTCGGCGACTTATTATCTCGCCTCGGCGACTTATTATCTCGCCTCGGCAACTTATTTTCTCGCCCCGGCAAGTTACTATCTCGCCCCAGCAAGATACTATCTCGCATCTGCGACTTATCATCTCGCCTAGGCGAGTAAATATCTCGCCGCGACGACTTGTTACCTCGCCTCGGCGACTTATTATCTCACCACGGCGGGTTACTATTTCACCCCGGCGAGTTAATTCTCTCGCCCTGGCGACTTATGATCTCCCAGTGGCGAGTTAAATATTACATTATATTAAACAGGAAGTAGGACTTTTTGGGGCATAAAATTGTTTTACACCTAATGGTACAATAATACAGCGATACATGCTAAATAACTGTAGTTCCTTTTGTTCTTTTTTTACAATATCTTGTATAAAATGTATATGGGATCGTGTCTCTCTGGCATATATTCCATATTTTTTTCTTCTTAATAAAGACTTCGATGAAAATTCTTTATAATGTCACTACATGTGAAAAAAAATCAAGTTCTCGGCAAACAGGAAGTAGACCTTTTTGGGGCATAAAATCGCTTTATACCTAATAGTACAATAGGACAAAAATGCATGCCAAATATCAAGAGGTTTTTTAATGTAGTTGCTGAGAAAACTGTGACGGAAGTTTTTGTGTTGAGGCATGATGAAGGACGCAAAGCTACGGATTGTGACACAGTGTCTCGCTTTGAATCACGTTGTAAGCAACATAAAACAGATTTCCAGGAGCCTGGATCGCTCACCTGGCTTCAAGGACTCAATGTATCAATATTTTTCATTGCCAGCATCCATCTTGAACCTTTGTAGTGCTCATTAAATGGGCTTTTAAACAAGCAACTGCTTGTCACTATTTTCTATCGTAGCACACCGCCTATAAAGTACAATCCACTTTTTGTTTTGGAAATTAAAGGGCCATCTGACAATTTCACCCAAATGGACAATTTTGTAGAGCTCAATTACCAAAACATTTAAGTATGCAAAACCTTTTCCTTGTATTCGTTGGTTCACATTCTATAAGGCTAAAAGTTATGAAAGGATATGGAGCAAAATGAGCACGAGACCATATCTCAAATAAAAACTGCAACTGCAATTAAGTTTAATGAGCTGTTTGGTCATTGCAGTAATATATTCATATTTAAAAGTACTTGGACCCCAGAAATAGGAAATCCACATTATAAACATGAGGCTCCCAACTGGCTATAACAACGTACTCAATGTATCAATATTTCCCATTGCCAACAGCCTGGAACCAATGTAAAGCTTAATTAACTGGAAATAAAGGTAATAACAAAACTACCGAACTTGAATGATCAATCTCATAGTCCAAAGAAAATGACAAAAACGAATGAGTCATACCGGAGAACTGGTGGATCGCAATGGTCCTGACTTGGTACAGGCATTTCAAACGAAATGGTGGGTTAAACCAGGTTTTATGGCGCCAAACCTCCCTCTTCCATTGCGATCTTAGGATCCGGTAATGACCATAGAACACAACATTGTTGTGAGACACAATAGGGATATTGAGGTGATCATCTCAGTACAGCAGACCAGTCAAACACTAATTAAAACAATTAACTATCATATCTTTAAACTCAATTTTGAACTTTTCTACTAGTGGCTGATAACGAAGAAAGAATTTTTTTAGTGATCGTATTTTCTTATAGCCCTGCTTCAAAAGCCGGTCACGAAGAAACCGGTGTCTGATTAGAAAAATATGTGAAATGTGTGCAAGCTCTGGCATATCGAATACGTTGAGAAATATAAACACCGTATGCAGGAGAAGTAGGTATATTGCTCTGTAGATTAGGAAAATTAATAATTTGAAAATTAAAATCGTCTCGTTTATCGTAAATTTTTGTACTGAGATGACCACCTGGGTCTAATTCGAGGTGCAAATCCAAAATAGACGTGAAGCAATTAGATTCGGTGGTCTCTTTAATCTCCAATTCCGGAGGATATATTGAAGGAATCCAACTACCAAATGAAGTGTTATTGACAGAAAGAACATCATCAATATATCTGAATGTAAGATTAAATGACCTTGCCTCTTTCATCTTCTTGTTCTTTACGAGTCCCTGAAGAAATTCAGTCTCGTAAGAGTTTAAAAACAAATCGGCGAGAATTTAAGCAATCAAAAACATAATTTTCATTATCTTTTATCCTTTCAATGTATAAGGCTTCAAGGGGAAAATAACACTTATAACGTGGTCATCTGACAATTTTAATTCTTGGACAATTTTGTAAAGCTCTATTAGCTGAACATGAAGGCAAACAAAACCTTTTCTCCATTTTTTACGGTTCCATTCTGTTCAGATAAGGATAACAACGGGATACCAGCCTATCGCTATGATAAATCACTTGAAATCCAAATGTGATACAAGTAGGCACAAGCCTCGGATTTATCGTGTATGGGTTAATCTTCGAGAAACAAGAGGGTCCCAGGAGCCTAAATTGCTCACTGGTCCTTGAGCCATAAGGGTCTTTTCTTTAAGGAGTCATCTGACAACTGATACTCAATGGAGACTTTTGTGAAGCTCTAGTACAGAGATGCATATATACGCAAGCAACATATTTTTTTATCTGCATTAGTTTTCAATCTATAGGACAAAAAAAAAATGAAGAAACGCTATTATTGACCTTTAATGGACCATGACCCCTATAAGTGGTCATCTGACAACTTCGACCCAATGGAGACTATCGTAGCGCTTTTGATTCTGAAGAGCCTAAAATCCTCAATTTTTTTCTATCTGTTATTGTTGCTGAGTTATAAGCCATTTTAAGTGATTTTACCCTGTTCTATTTTTAGTAAAATAAAAAAAATAATTTTGTCAACATTTCATAAATCATTCCTGCAATGTTGTTTAAAATTGGTTCAGTGGTTTCAGAGGAGAAGATTTTTGAAATTGGTAATGGACGACGGACAAAAGTTCAATTAAATACAATAGTACATTACCAACAGAACAGTTATACATATAAGTTAAGATTTTGAAATAATACGTGCCTTAATTGGAAGCCAATGCAACTCAAACAGAGCTTGTTTAGAACTGTCATACATAGAACGACACAATACAAGTTTAGCACACATTTTCTGAACTATTTCAAGTTTTGACAATTCAGTTTGTGAAATACCATACAATATTATATTACAGTAATCTAAGTGAGATATAACCAAAGATAGTACTAGTGTTTCAGTGGCTTCTTTTGACAGGAGTTTTACATTTTCTTTTTATGTGCTCTTTAAAATTCAAAGATTCATCTATAATACACTAAGATACCTACTACAGTTTTCAGATTTAATTTGGTTTTCACAGATGTTTATTTCAAGTTGTTTCTTACTTTCAAATAGAATGAACTGTGTTTTTGCATTGTTCAATTTTATTTTGTTATGGTTCATTCATTCATTGATGGTCACTGCACAGTCCTGACGTTCTGTAACGGCACGTGTTCCTCTGTTACCGATGGTTTAATTCTCGTCTGTTTGCCGTGTGATCGTCACAAAACCATACACTGAATGGAGGGAGGAACTGTGTCAAAAATTGTTTCTGCATAGGTTAGGTAAAGTCACGGCCCGAGGCTTACAATTTCCCTGTGGAACACTGCAGTCAAGTGCTCGCACTGAGAGCACATTGGAGTTAACATCAACTCGGCAATTACGGGGCCTCATATACTAGTACGACTCCATCCATTGGAATGCATAATGACTTTTTTTAACATTCAGCAATATGTCATATTCTACTGTGCATGTGTTACCGGTCTTCCAGTTTTTCGGCCCCTAGCTTGTCTGATGAAGGTTTATCCAGAAAAGCGCTAAACGCAGTGAAATTCATTGTGATCTTTTTTAAATAATATGATTGTCTATATGTGAATCGTGTCTTTCTGGCACACATTTCATATTCTTTCGTTTTAATATTTACAACCATGTTGTGTTTTTGTTACTACCGGATCATATGAATGTAATTGAACAGGGAGGTTTGGCGCCATAAACGTTTCAAATTTGAACGCCTCTACCAAGTCAGGACTATTTTGATCATTCATATATCCGGCGAGTGCTCTTGATTTGTCTTTTGCAATGAATATTTGAGATTGATTCTTCACAAGTTCGTTATTTTTTTACTTTGCAGGAACTTTGATATGGGACGCAGTCCCACATATGTAGAAACTTCCCAAAACTAATGGTTTGGGTTTTTTTTTCAAACCGGATATGCCGAGTGCGCGCAAGCGCACTAGGCACGAATTTCTATAGGGCCAGAAATTCGATGCTTTTTTTTAATAAATTTTAAGATTGACAGATTTAATAACCACAGTTAAATTTCTTTTTGATATAGACAGGAGTATACGGATGGAAAGTCAAAACTAACTCTCTATATAAATATATTTTTCAAGGAAACTCTCGTTGTCAAAGAGATGAAATGATCTCGCCAAGTTCTCGCGAGAATGGTCATTGTAAACAGGTGCGTTACTAGGAACAATCGTGACTGTTTACTATTCTACTATAGTAATTTAACCAATTTATGGCAATGTTTAAGCGGCTGTTTAAGACAATAACAATAAAAGATAAAAATTAACAATACTGAACAGTAAAAAAGATGGTTTTACCTTAGGCTTAGCTGATCATGGAATTTTTTAATCAATCCTGTGCATTACAGTGCATGTTCCAGTGTTTTTTCCTCAAAATCCTGATTGAAACAAGTCGTCATTTTCTGCCAGGTTTTTATATCAATTTTCTCCACCCAATACTCCTAAAAAGATTTATTGGTATACAGATAATCACCCAAAAATCTGGCAGAAAAAAGGATGCTTTGTTTACTTCTGCTGGAGCGCGAAATACTCTTACAGGGAAATGACGTCATGGATAACACCGAAAGAAGGTTATTCGTCCCGTCAACGTCATACTAATATGATGCAGGTTAAACCTGTGACGCTCCCGAAGTTTGAACGTATCCTTAAATATTTTACAAGCTAAAATAAATTTTCAAATGTTTATTGGGCAATTAATAGAAACAAATTCTTATTCGAAAATAAAAACAAAGTAGCTTTTCTTGTGGGTCCTTTGTGCGCTTAATGACGTCATGAATTTTCAAAAAAAAAGCGTTAAAAGACGCAGAAAGTCCTGGAAACCGCGCATGGTTTACCGGACGTTGAAGGAAAATTGAGCCCATAGTACAACTAGAATATTGACATTTCGCTCCCTTCGGGAGCGTATTACATTTTGATACTATTTTAGAATGTTACAAATATTTTGTAATTTGCACAAATAATTCGAAAATTTTATAATTACATTTTTGACAACTATTTTCTAAAGCTGCGTCCCATTTTAGGTAGCACCAATTATCATATTATAGTTCTATGGCCGTTTTGAGCTTTTTGCAATAAACCTGTTATTTAACCCTCCTGCTCTATTTTAGCAGCAGCAGCTGGTTTCATCGGATCAATTTAACTAGAGGCTCCCAGGAGACTGAATCGCTCACCTGGTCTAGTATGCTTATATGAACGTTTTGTGCAAATAAAATCTTAAATGGAGACTTTTGTAGATATTTTCATTCTGAATGAGGATGGTGACTTCAAATTTCTTCCGTCTATTATTGTTTTTGGGTTGCTATAACCTTAAGTTAGTTTTATCCCTGGAGGTAGGATGTTCTATCTATGTCGCCTGCAACGTGTTGCAGATGCGACATGATATAGGGATTACTTTGGCTCCATCCGTCGTCCTGCGGATTCACAAAAATTTCCGTCGCAGTTTTCCAGGCAACTTTATGCCACAGCCTCTTGATATTTAGCATGTAGCTTCATCCCAAAGTACTATAAGGTGTAAAGCAATTTTATGCCCGAAGAATAACTACTTCCTGTTTTACGAATAACTTAACGTTTTATATACAATGAACATATATGCAAAATTTTCGTCGCAGTTTTCCGGGCAACTATATGCTACAGCCTTTGATATTTGGCATGTAGCTTCATCCCATAGTACTATAAGTTGTAAAGCGATTTTATGCCCGAAAAAAAACTATTTATGTTTGACGAACATTACCGATACTAAACGTTTTATTTTCAATGAACATATATGCAAAATTTTCGTCGCAGTTTTCCGGGCAACTACATGCCACAGCCTCTTGATATTTGGCATGTAGCTTCATCCCATAGTACTTTAAGGTTAATATAAATTTTATGCCCGTAAAAAAAAACTATTTTCTGTTTGACGAATACGTTTAAACGTTTTATATACAATGAACATATTCGCAAAATTTTCGTCACACTTTTCGGGTAACTGCATGCAACAGACCACTTAACGTTTTATATACAATAAACATATACGCAAAATTTTCGTCACACGTTTCGGGTAACTGCATGCAACAGTCAGACCACTTGATACTTTGCATACAGCTTCAGCCTCTAGTGTTTTATATGGTATAGAGAGTTTTTATGCCCGTAACTCATCTACTTCCTGTTTACAAGAAAACATAGATACGCAGGCGACATATGCCTTCCGAGGAAGGCTCCATTTAGTTTTAGAAACAGCCACCATATTTGTGGATGGATAAAAAATCCCGAATCAAACTTTTTGCATAATACCCTAAGGTACATTTATGCCAAATTTTACTTCATTTTTGCCTTCTGGTTTTGTATAAAATGATTTAAAAGTTGCTAACAACGATGGCGGACGCCAAGCAATGACAAACTAAAAATTAGCAAAAACCGACAAAAAGGGCATTTACTCCAGCATCAGTTATCAGATTTTTACGGAAATTTGTCCACAGGTAGTTTTCATCATAATGATTCTGAAATTGTTTACCCCTCAAAGAATGTGGCTTAACCTAACCATTCTTGCGTTATTTTAAAAAAAGTGCTGTTTTACCCAATGTTCTATGTTTAGAATCGGCGGCCATGAATTTTTAAGAATAAAAAATCCCCACATCATTTCCGTGCAGGATACCCTAAGAAACAAATATATCAAGTTTCAAGTTTGGTTGTATTTGTCCAAGCAGTTGTACAGAAGATTTTTGAAGTTATAAAAGTAAAAATCTGCAAAAGATGTCAAAAAGAGCAATAACTCCGTAATGGGTTAGCCGATTTTTACGGGGAAAAAATGACGCAAAAATCTTTCGTTACCCGCTATTTTTTTAAAGGATAAGTCGCCGGGGCGAGACAGTTAACTCGCCAGGGCGAGATAGTAAGTCATCGAGGCGAAATAGTAACTCGCCGGGGCGAGATACATGTAGTATTTAGCAGGGGCGAGATAATAAGTTGCCGGGGCGAGATAATAAGCCGCCGAGGCGAGAGAGTAACTCGCCGCAGCGAGATAATAAGTCGCCGGGGCGAGATAATTAGTCGCCGAGGCGAGATAGTTACTCGCCGCGGCGAAATAATAAGTGACCAGGGCGAAATAGTAACTTGCCGCGGCGAAAATTTTTTTATGCATGTCCATAATAAGCTTCCGTACATAACATATTGGTGAACCTAAACATTTTGAACATTTTGAACTCTTATGACTCTAGCTGAAACACTAAGTAGAAATCAATTCAACAAATTACGATAACAAACAAAACAATGTATTTCCAAAATTAACAATTTTTAGGTTATATATTCTGCAATTTACAGTAGAAGATTGTGAATAATTACAGTGGTTAAAAATTTCAAATCGAAGCTTGGTTGAAAGAAATATATACCCTTTTGTGGGACTGTAACATTACAACTAGTAGGATCAAAATGGGGGGGGGGGGGGGGGGTTCTAATTTTTGAAAAGTCAACAAATTTGAAAAATAACCTTGAGAGTAATATGGGTCATTTTCCTATTCAAAATCGAAAAAAAAATGGGAAAAAAAATTGGAAAGAAAAATTGAAAAGGAAAATGAATAAGGAAAAGGAAAATGGGCCATTTTCCTATTAAAATCGAAAAGGAAAATGAAAAACGAAAAGGAAAATGAATAACGAAAAGGAAAATGAGTCATTTTCCTATTCAAAATCGAAAAGGAAAATGAAAAACGAAAAGGAAAATGGGTCATTTTCCTTTTCAAAATAGAAAAGGAAAATGAAAAACGAAAAGGAAAATGAATAACGAAAAGGAAAATGAGTCATTTTCCTATTCAAAATCGAAAAGGAAAATGAAAAACGAAAAGGAAAATGGGTCATTTTCCTATTCAAAATTTAAAAAAAAAAAAATCAAAAAAAAAATTTTTGGAAAAAAAATTTGAAAAGGAAAATGAATAACGAAAAGGAAAATGGGTCATTTTCCTATTCAAAATCTAAAAAAAAAAAAAAAATCAAAAAAAAAATTTTTGGAAAAAAAATTTGAAATGGATAATAAATAACGAAAAGGAAAATGGACCATTTTGCTATTCAAAATCGAAAAGGAAAATGAAAAACATAAAGAAAAATGAATAACGAAAAGGAAAATGAGTCATTTTCCTATTCAAAATCGAAAAGGAAAGTGAAAAACGGAAAGGAAAATGAATAACGAAAAGGAAAATGAGTCACTTTCCTATTCAAAATCGAAAAGGAAAAGGAAAAACGAAAAGGAAAATGGGTCATTTTCCTATTCAAAATCTAATAAAAAAAATCGAAAAAAAAATTGAGAAGGAAAATGAATAACGAAAAGGAAAAAGGGCAATTTTCCTATTCAAAATCGAAAAGGAAAATGAAAAACGAAGAGGAAAATGAAAAACGAAAAGAAAAATGGGCAATTTTCCTATTCAAAATCGAAAAGAAAAATGAATAACGAAAAGGAAAATGAGTCATTTTCCTATTCAAAGTCGAAAAGGAAAATAAAAAACGAAAAGGAAAATGGGTCATTTTCCTATTCAAAATCAAAAAAAAAAAAAAAAAAAAAACGAAAAAAAAAATTTGAAAAAAAAAATTGATAAGGAAAATGAATAACGAAAAGGAAAATGGGCCATTTGCCTATTCAAAATCGAAAAGGAATATGAAAAACGAAAAGGAAAAATGAATAACGAAAAGGAAAATGAGTTATTTTCCTATTCAAAATCTAAAAGGAAAATGAAAAACGAAAAGGAAAATGGGTCATTTTCCTATTCAAAATCGAAAAAAAAAATCGAAAAAATAATTTTTGAAAAAAAAAATTTGAAAAGGAAAATCAATAACGAAAAGGAAAATTGGCCATTTTCCTATTCAAAATCGAAAAGGAAAATGAAAAACGAAAAGGAAAATGAATAACGAAAAGGAAAATGGCAATTTTCCTATTCAAAATCGAAAAGGAAAATGAAAAACGAAAAGGAAAATGAGTCAATTTCCTATTCAAAATCGAAAAGGAAATAGAAAAACGAAAAGGAAAATGAATAACGAAAAGGAAAATGGGTCATTTTCCTACTCAAAATCGAAAATGAAAATGAAAAACGAAAAGGAAAATGAATAACGAAATGGAAAATGAGTCATTTTCCTATTCAAAATCGAAAAGGAAAATGAATAACGAAAAGGAAAATGAGTCATTTTCCTATTCATTTTCCTATTCAAAATCTAAAAAAGAAAAAATCAAAAAAAAATTTTGGGAAAAAAAATTTGAAAAGGAAAATGAATAACGAAAAGGAAAATGGGTCATTTTCCTATTCAAAATCTAAAAAAAAAAAAAAAAAAAAAAAAAAAAAAAAAATATTTGGATAAAAAAAAATTGAAAAGGAAAATGAATACGGTAAAAGAAAATGGGTCATTTTCCTATTCAAAATCTAGAAAAAAAAAAAACAAAAATAATTTTTTTGGAAAAATAATTTGAAAAGGAAAATAAATAACGAAAAGGAAAATGGGCCATTTTGCTTTTCAAAATCGAAAAGGAAAATGAAAAACGAAAAGGAAAATGAATAAAGAAAAGGAAAATGAATAAAGAAAAGGAAAATGAATAATGAAAAGGAAAATGAATAAAGAAAAGGAAAATGAGTCATTTTCCTATTCAAAATCGAAAAGGAAAATGAAAAACGAAAAGGAAAATTGGTAATTTTCCTATTCAAAATCTTAAAAAAAAAATCGAAAAAAAAATTTGAAAAGGAAAATGAATAACGAAAAGGAAAATGGGCAATTTTCCTATTCAAAATCGAAAAGGAAAATGAAAAACGAAAAGGAAAATGAGTCATTTTCCTATTCAAAATCGAAAAGGAAATAGAAAAACGAAAAGGAAATGAATAACGAAAAGGAAAATGGGCCATTTTCCTACTCAAAATCGAAAATGAAAATGAAAAACGAAAAGGAAAATGAATAACGAAAAGGAAAATGAGTCATTTTCCTATTCAAAATCGAAAAGGAAAATGAATAACGAAAAGGAAAATGAGTCATTTTCCGATTCAAAATCGAAAAAAAAAAAAAATCAAAAAAAAAATTTTGGGAAAAAAAAATTGAAAAGGAAAATGAATAACGAAAAGGAATTTTTTATGCATGTCCATAATAAGCTTCCGTACATAACATATTGGTGAACCTAAACATTTTGAACATTTTGAACTCTTATGACTCTAGCTGAAACACTAAGTAGAAATCAATTCAACAAATTACGATAACAAACAAAACAATGTATTTCCAAAATTAACAATTTTTAGGTTATATATTCTGCAATTTACAGTAGAAGATTGTGAATAATTACAGTGGTTAAAAATTTCAAATCGAAGCTTGGTTGAAAGAAATATATACCCTTTTGTGGGACTGTAACATTACAATTAGTAGGATCAAAATGGGGGGGGGGGGGGTTCTAATTTTTGAAAAGTCAACAAATTTGAAAAATAACCTTGAGAGTAATATGGGTCATTTTCCTATTCAAAATCGAAAAAAAATTGGAAAAAAAAAATTGAAAAGGAAAATGAATAACGAAAAGGAAAATGGGCCATTTTCCTATTAAAATCGAAAAGGAAAATGAAAAACGAAAAGGAAAATGAATAACGAAAAGGAAAATGAGTCATTTTCCTATTCAAAATCGAAAAGGAAAATGAAAAACGAAAAGGAAAATGGGTCATTTTCCTTTTCAAAATAGAAAAGGAAAATGAAAAACGAAAAGGAAAATGAATAACGAAAAGGAAAATGAGTCATTTTCCTATTCAAAATCGAAAAGGAAAATGAAAAACGAAAAGAAAAATGGGTCATTCTCCTATTCAAAATCTAAAAAAAAAAAAAAAATCAAAAAAAAAATTTTTGGAAAAAAAATTTGAAAAGGAAAATGAATAACGAAAAGGAAAATGGGTCATTTTCCTATTCAAAATCTAAAAAAAAAAAATCAAAAAAAAAATTTTTGGAAAAAAAATTTGAAATGGATAATAAATAACGAAAAGGAAAATGGACCATTTTGCTATTCAAAATCGAAATGGAAAATGAAAAACATAAAGAAAAATGAATAACGAAAAGGAAAATGAGTCATTTTCCTATTCAAAATCGAAAAGGAAAGTGAAAAACGAAAAGGAAAATGAATAACGAAAAGGAAAATGAGTTATTTTCCTATTCAAAATCGAAAAGGAAAATGAAAAACGAAAAGGAAAATGGGTCATTTTCCTATTCAAAATCGAAAAAAAAAATCGAAAAAATAATTTTTGAAAAAAAAAAATTGAAAAGGAAAATCAATAACGAAAAGGAAAATTGGCCATTTTCCTATTCAAAATCGAAAAGGAAAATAAAAAACGAAAAGGAAAATGAATAACGAAAAGGAAAATGGGCAATTTTCCTATTCAAAATCGAAAAGGAAAATGAAAAACGAAAAGGAAAATGAGTCATTTTCCTATTCAAAATCGAAAAGGAAATAGAAAAACGAAAAGGAAAATGGGTCATTTTCCTACTCAAAATCGAAAAAGAAAATGAAAAACGAAAAGGAAAATGAATAACGAAAAGGAAAATGAGTCATTTTCCTATTCAAAATCGAAAAGGAAAATGAATAACGAAAAGGAAAATGAGTCATTTTCCTATTCATTTTCCTATTCAAAATCTAAAAAAAAAAATAAAAAAAAAATTTTGGGAAAAAAAAATTGAAAAGGAAAATGAATAACGAAAAGGAAAATGGGCCATTTTCCTATTAAAATCGAAAAGGAAAATGAAAAACGAAAAGGAAAATGAATAACGAAAAGGAAAATGAGTCATTTTCCTATTCAAAATCGAAAAGGAAAATGAAAAACGAAAAGGAAAATGGGTCATTTTCCTTTTCAAAATAGAAAAGGAAAATGAAAAACGAAAAGGAAAATGAATAACGAAAAGGAAAATGAGTCATTTTCCTATTCAAAATCGAAAAGGAAAATGAAAAACGAAAAGGAAAATGGGTCATTCTCCTATTCAAAATCTAAAAAAAAAAAAAAAATCAAAAAAAAAATTTTTGGAAAAAAAATTTGAAAAGGAAAATGAATAACGAAAAGGAAAATGGGTCATTTTCCTATTCAAAATCTAAAAAAAAAAAAAAATCAAAAAAAAAATTTTTGGAAAAAAAATTTGAAATGGATAATAAATAACGAAAAGGAAAATGGACCATTTTGCTATTCAAAATCGAAAAGGAAAATGAAAAACATAAAGAAAAATGAATAACGAAAAGGAAAATGAGTCATTTTCCTATTCAAAATCGAAAAGGAAAGTGAAAAACGGAAAGGAAAATGAATAACGAAAAGGAAAATGAGTCACTTTCCTATTCAAAATCGAAAAGGAAAAGGAAAAACGAAAAGGAAAATGGGTCATTTTCCTATTCAAAATCTTATAAAAAAAATCGAAAAAAAAATGAAAAGGAAAATGAATAACGAAAAGGAAAAAGGGCAATTTTCCTATTCAAAATCGAAAAGGAAAATGAAAAACGAAGAGGAAAATGAATAACGAAAAGAAAAATGGGCCATTTTCCTATTCAAAATCGAAAAGGAAAATGAATAACGAAAAGGAAAATGAGTCATTTTCCTATTCAAAGTCGAAAAGGAAAATAAAAAACGAAAAGGAAAATGGGTCATTTTCCTATTCAAAATCAAAAAAAAAAAAAAAAAAAAAAAAAAAAAAAAACGAAAAAAAAATTTGAAAAAAAAAATTGATAAGGAAAATGAATAACGAAAAGGAAAATGGGCCATTTGCCTATTCAAAATCGAAAAGGAATATGAAAAACGAAAAGGAAAATGAATAACGAAAAGGAAAATGAGTTATTTTCCTATTCAAAATCGAAAAGGAAAATGAAAAACGAAAAGGAAAATGGGTCATTTTCCTATTCAAAATCGAAAAAAAAATCGAAAAAATAATTTTTGAAAAAAAAAAATTGAAAAGGAAAATCAATAACGAAAAGGAAAATTGGCCATTTTCCTATTCAAAATCGAAAAGGAAAATAAAAAACGAAAAGGAAAATGAATAACGAAAAGGAAAATGGGCAATTTTCCTATTCAAAATCGAAAAGGAAAATGAAAAACGAAAAGGAAAATGAGTCATTTTCCTATTCAAAATCGAAAAGGAAATAGAAAAACGAAAAGGAAAATGAATAACGAAAAGGAAAATGGGTCATTTTCCTACTCAAAATCGAAAATGAAAATGAAAAACGAAAAGGAAAATGAATAACGAAAAGGAAAATGAGTCATTTTCCTATTCAAAATCGAAAAGGAAAATGAAAAACGAAAAGGAAAATGGGCCATTTTCCTTTTCAAAATAGAAAAGGAAAATGAAAAACGAAAAGGAAAATGAATAACGAAAAGGAAAATGAGTCATTTTCCTATTCAAAATCGAAAAGGAAAATGAAAAACGAAAAGGAAAATGGGTCATTCTCCTATTCAAAATCTAAAAAAAAAAAAAAATCAAAAAAAAAATTTTTGGAAAAAAAAATTTGAAAAGGAAAATGAATAACGAAAAGGAAAATGGGTCATTTTCCTATTCAAAATCTAAAAAAAAAAAAAAAATCAAAAAAAAAATTTTTGGAAAAAAAATTTGAAATGGATAATAAATAACGAAAAGGAAAATGGACCATTTTGCTATTCAAAATCGAAAAGGAAAATGAAAAACATAAAGAAAAATGAATAACGAAAAGGAAAATGAGTCATTTTCCTATTCAAAATCGAAAAGGAAAGTGAAAAACGGAAAGGAAAATGAATAACGAAAAGGAAAATGAGTCACTTTCCTATTCAAAATCGAAAAGGAAAAGAAAAAAAGGAAAAGGAAAATGGGTCATTTTCCTATTCAAAATCTTATAAAAAAAAATCGGAAAAAAAATTGAAAAGGAAAATGAATAACGAAAAGGAAAAAGGGCAATTTTCCTATTCAAAATCGAAAAGGAAAATGAAAAACGAAGAGGAAAATGAATAACGAAAAGAAAATTGGGTCATTTTCCTATTCAAAATCGAAAAGGAAAATGAATAACGAAAAGGAAAATGAGTCATTTTCCTATTCAAAGTCGAAAAGGAAAATAAAAAACGAAAAGGAAAATGGGTCATTTTCCTATTCAAAATCAAAAAAAAAAAAAAAAAAAAAAAAACCGAAAAAAAAAATTTGAAAAAAAAAATTGATAAGGAAAATGAATAACGAAAAGGAAAATGGGCCATTTGCCTATTCAAAATCGAAAAGGAATATGAAAAACGAAAAGGAAAATGAATAACGAAAAGGAAAATGAGTTATTTTCCTATTCAAAATCGAAAAGGAAAATGAAAAACGAAAAGGAAAATGGGTCATTTTCCTATTCAAAATCGAAAAAAAAAATCGAAAAAATAATTTTTGAAAAAAAAAATTGAAAAGGAAAATCAATAACGAAAAGGAAAATTGGCCATTTGCCTATTCAAAATCGAAAAGGAATATGAAAAACGAAAAGGAAAATGAATAACGAAAAGGAAAATGAGTTATTTTCCTATTCAAAATCGAAAAGGAAAATGAAAAACGAAAAGGAAAATGGGTCATTTTCCTATTCAAAATCGAAAAAAAAATCGAAAAAATAATTTTTGAAAAAAAAAATTGAAAAGGAAAATCAATAACGAAAAGGAAAATTGGCCATTTTCCTATTCAAAATCGAAAAGGAAAATAAAAAACGAAAAGGAAAATGAATAACGAAAAGGAAAATGGGCAATTTTCCTATTCAAAATCGAAAAGGAAAATGAAAAACGAAAAGGAAAATGAGTCATTTTCCTATTCAAAATCGAAAAGGAAATAGAAAAACGAAAAGGAAAATGAATAACGAAAAGGAAAATGAGTCATTTTCCTATTCAAAATCGAAAAGGAAAATGAATAACGAAAAGGAAAATGAGTCATTTTCCTATTCATTTTCCTATTCAAAATCTAAAAAAAAAAAAATCAAAAAAAAAATTTTGGGAAAAAAAAATTGAAAAGGAAAATGAATAACGAAAAGGAAAATGGGTCATTTTCCTATTCAAAATCTAAAAAAAAAAAAAAAAAAAAAAAAAAAAAAAAAAAAAATATATATTTGGATAAAAAAAAAATGGAAAAGGAAAATGAATACGGTAAAAGAAAATGGGTCATTTTCCTATTCAAAATCTAAAAAAAAAAAAAAAAAATCAAAAAAGAAATTTTTTGGAAAAAAAATTTGAAAAGGAAAATAAATAACGAAAAGGAAAATGGGCCATTTTGCTTTTCAAAATCGAAAAGGAAAATGAAAAACGAAAAGGAAAATGAATAAAGAAAAGGAAAATGAATAAAGAAAAGGAAAATGAATAAAGAAAAGCAAAATGAGTCATTTTCCTATTCAAAATCGAAAAGGAAAATGAAAAACGAAAAGGAAAATTGGTAATTTTCCTATTCAAAATCTTAAAAAAAAAATCGGAAAAAAAATTTGAAAAGGAAAATGAATAACGAAAAGGAAAATGGGCAATTTTCCTATTCAAAATCGAAAAGGAAAATGAAAAACGAAAAGGATAATGAGTCATTTTCCTATTCAAAATCGAAAAGGAAATAGAAAAACGAAAAGGAAATGAATAACGAAAAGGAAAATGGGCCATTTTCCTACTCAAAATCGAAAATGAAAATGAAAAACGAAAAGGAAAATGAATAACGAAAAGGAAAATGAGTCATTTTCCTATTCAAAATCGAAAAGGAAAATGAATAACGAAAAGGAAAATGAGTCATTTTCCTATTCAAAATCGAAAAAAAAAAATCAAAAAAAAAATTTTGGGAAACAAAATTTGAAAAGGAAAATGAATAACGAATAGGAATTTTTTATGCATGTCCATAATAAGCTTCCGTACATAACATATTGGTGAACCTAAACATTTTGAACATTTTGAACTCTTATGACTCTAGCTGAAACACTAAGTAGAAATCAATTCAACAAATTACGATAACAAACAAAACAATGTATTTCCAAAATTAACAATTTTTAGGTTATATATTCTGCAATTTACAGTAGAAGATTGTGAATAATTACAGTGGTTAAAAATTTCAAATCGAAGCTTGGTTGAAAGAAATATATACCCTTTTGTGGGACTGTAACATTACAACTAGTAGGATCAAAATGGGGGGGGGGGGGTTCTAATTTTTGAAAAGTCAACAAATTTGAAAAATAACCTTGAGAGTAATATGGGTCATTTTCCTATTCAAAATCGAAAAAAAAAATGGAAAAAAAATTGGAAAAAAAAATTGAAAAGGAAAATGAATAACGAAAAGGAAAATGGGCCATTTTCCTATTAAAATCGAAAAGGAAAATGAAAAACGAAAAGGAAAATGAATAACGAAAAGGAAAATGAGTCATTTTCCTATTCAAAATCGAAAAGGAAAATGAAAAACGAAAAGGAAAATGGGTCATTTTCCTTTTCAAAATAGAAAAGGAAAATGAAAAACGAAAAGGAAAATGAATAACGAAAAGGAAAATGAATAACGAAAAGGAAAATGAGTCATTTTCCTATTCAAAATCGAAAATGAAAATGAAAAACGAAAAGGAAAATGAATAACGAAAAGGAAAATGAGTCATTTTCCTATTCAAAATCGAAAAGGAAAATGAAAAACGAAAAGGAAAATGGGCCATTTTCCTTTTCAAAATAGAAAAGGAAAATGAAAAACGAAAAGGAAAATGAATAACGAAAAGGAAAATGAGTCATTTTCCTATTCAAAATCGAAAAGGAAAATGAAAAACGAAAAGGAAAATGGGTCATTTTCCTATTCAAAATCTAAAAAAAAAAATCAAAAAAAAAATTTGAAAAGGAAAATGAAAAACGAAAAGGAAAATGAATAACGAAAAAGAAAATGAGTCATTTTCCTATTCAAAATCGAAAAGGAAAATGAAAAACGAAAAGGAAAATGGGTCATTTTCCTTTTCAAAATAGAAAAGGAAAATGAAAAACGAAAAGGAAAATGAATAACGAAAAGGAAAATGAGTCATTTTCCTATTCAAAATCGAAAAGGAAAATGAAAAACGAAAAGGAAAATGGGTCATTTTCCTTTTCAAAATAGAAAAGGAAAATGAAAAACGAAAAGGAAAATGAATAACGAAAAGGAAAATGAGTCATTTTCCTACTCAAAATCGAAAATGAAAATGAAAAACGAAAAGGAAAATGAAAAACGAAAAGGAAAATGAGTCATTTTCCTATTCAAAATCGAAAAGGAAAATGAATAACGAAAAGGAAAATGAGTCATTTTCCTATTCAAAATCGAAAAAAATAAAAAAAAAAATTTGGGAAAAAAAATTTGAAAAGGAAAATGAATAACGAAAAGGAATTTTTTATGCATGTCCATAATAAGCTTCCGTACATAACATATTGGTGAACCTAAACATTTTGAACATTTTGAACTCTTATGACTCTAGCTGAAACACTAAGTAGAAATCAATTCAACAAATTACGATAACAAACAAAACAATGTATTTCCAAAATTAACAATTTTTAGGTTATATATTCTGCAATTTACAGTAGAAGATTGTGAATAATTACAGTGGTTAAAAATTTCAAATCGAAGCTTGGTTGAAAGAAATATATACCCTTTTGTGGGACTGTAAAATTACAACTAGTAGGATCAAAATGGGGGGGGGGGTTCTAATTTTTGAAAAGTCAACAAATTTGAAAAATAACCTTGAGAGTAATATGGGTCATTTTCCTATTCAAAATCGAAAAAAAAATGGAAAAAAAATTGGAAAAAAAAATTGAAAAGGAAAATGAATAACGAAAAGGAAAATGGGCCATTTTCCTATTAAAATCGAAAAGGAAAATGAAAAACGAAAAGGAAAATGAATAACGAAAAGGAAAATGAGTCATTTTCCTATTCAAAATCGAAAAGGAAAATGAAAAACGAAAAGGAAAATGGGTCATTTTCCTTTTCAAAATAGAAAAGGAAAATGAAAAACGAAAAGGAAAATGAATAACGAAAAGGAAAATGAGTCATTTTCCTATTCAAAATCGAAAAGGAAAATGAAAAACGAAAAGGAAAATGGGTCATTTTCCTATTCAAAATCTAAAAAAAAAAAAAAATAAAAAAAAAAATTTTTGGAAAAAAAAATTTGAAAAGGAAAATAAATAACGAAAAGGAAAATGGGTCATTTTCCTATTCAAAATCTAAAAAAAAAAAAAAAATCAAAAAAAAAATTTTTGGAAAAAAAATTTGAAATGGATAATAAATAACGAAAAGGAAAATGGACCATTTTGCTATTCAAAATCGAAAAGGAAAATGAAAAACATAAAGAAAAATGAAAATCGAAAAGGAAAATGAGTCATTTTCCTATTCAAAATCGAAAAGGAAAGTGAAAAACGGAAAGGAAAATGAATAACGAAAAGGAAAATGAGTCACTTTCCTATTCAAAATCGAAAAGGAAAAGGAAAAACGAAAAGGAAAATGAGTCATTTTCCTATTCAAAATCTTATAAAAAAAAATCGAAAAAAAAATTGAAAAGGAAAATGAATAACGAAAAGGAAAAAGGGCAATTTTCCTATTCAAAATCGAAAAGGAAAATGAAAAACGAAGAGGAAAATGAATAACGAAAAGAAAAATGGGCCATTTTCCTATTCAAAATCGAAAAGGAAAATGAATAACGAAAAGGAAAATGAGTCACTTTCCTATTCAAAATCGAAAAGGAAAATGAAAAACATAAAGAAAAATGAATAACGAAAAGGAAAATGAGTCATTTTCCTATTCAAAATCGAAAAGGAAAGTGAAAAACGGAAAGGAAAATGAATAACGAAAAGGAAAATGAGTCACTTTCCTATTCAAAATCGAAAAGGAAAAGGAAAAACGAAAAGGAAAATGGGTCATTTTCCTATTCAAAATCTAATAAAAAAAATCGAAAAAAAAATTGAGAAGGAAAATGAATAACGAAAAGGAAAAAGGGCAATTTTCCTATTCAAAATCGAAAAGGAAAATGAAAAACGAAGAGGAAAATGAAAAACGAAAAGAAAAATGGGCAATTTTCCTATTCAAAATCGAAAAGAAAAATGAATAACGAAAAGGAAAATGAGTCATTTTCCTATTCAAAGTCGAAAAGGAAAATAAAAAACGAAAAGGAAAATGGGTCATTTTCCTATTCAAAATCAAAAAAAAAAAAAAAAAAAAAAACGAAAAAAAAAATTTGAAAAAAAAAATTGATAAGGAAAATGAATAACGAAAAGGAAAATGGGCCATTTGCCTATTCAAAATCGAAAAGGAATATGAAAAACGAAAAGGAAAAATGAATAACGAAAAGGAAAATGAGTTATTTTCCTATTCAAAATCTAAAAGGAAAATGAAAAACGAAAAGGAAAATGGGTCATTTTCCTATTCAAAATCGAAAAAAAAAATCGAAAAAATAATTTTTGAAAAAAAAAATTTGAAAAGGAAAATCAATAACGAAAAGGAAAATTGGCCATTTTCCTATTCAAAATCGAAAAGGAAAATGAAAAACGAAAAGGAAAATGAATAACGAAAAGGAAAATGGGCAATTTTCCTATTCAAAATCGAAAAGGAAAATGAAAAACGAAAAGGAAAATGAGTCAATTTCCTATTCAAAATCGAAAAGGAAATAGAAAAACGAAAAGGAAAATGAATAACGAAAAGGAAAATGGGTCATTTTCCTACTCAAAATCGAAAATGAAAATGAAAAACGAAAAGGAAAATGAATAACGAAATGGAAAATGAGTCATTTTCCTATTCAAAATCGAAAAGGAAAATGAATAACGAAAAGGAAAATGAGTCATTTTCCTATTCATTTTCCTATTCAAAATCTAAAAAAGAAAAAATCAAAAAAAAATTTTGGGAAAAAAAATTTGAAAAGGAAAATGAATAACGAAAAGGAAAATGGGTCATTTTCCTATTCAAAATCTAAAAAAAAAAAAAAAAAAAAAAAAAAAAAAAAAATATTTGGATAAAAAAAAATTGAAAAGGAAAATGAATACGGTAAAAGAAAATGGGTCATTTTCCTATTCAAAATCTAGAAAAAAAAAAAACAAAAATAATTTTTTTGGAAAAATAATTTGAAAAGGAAAATAAATAACGAAAAGGAAAATGGGCCATTTTGCTTTTCAAAATCGAAAAGGAAAATGAAAAACGAAAAGGAAAATGAATAAAGAAAAGGAAAATGAATAAAGAAAAGGAAAATGAATAATGAAAAGGAAAATGAATAAAGAAAAGGAAAATGAGTCATTTTCCTATTCAAAATCGAAAAGGAAAATGAAAAACGAAAAGGAAAATTGGTAATTTTCCTATTCAAAATCTTAAAAAAAAAATCGAAAAAAAAATTTGAAAAGGAAAATGAATAACGAAAAGGAAAATGGGCAATTTTCCTATTCAAAATCGAAAAGGAAAATGAAAAACGAAAAGGAAAATGAGTCATTTTCCTATTCAAAATCGAAAAGGAAATAGAAAAACGAAAAGGAAATGAATAACGAAAAGGAAAATGGGCCATTTTCCTACTCAAAATCGAAAATGAAAATGAAAAACGAAAAGGAAAATGAATAACGAAAAGGAAAATGAGTCATTTTCCTATTCAAAATCGAAAAGGAAAATGAATAACGAAAAGGAAAATGAGTCATTTTCCGATTCAAAATCGAAAAAAAAAAAAAATCAAAAAAAAAATTTTGGGAAAAAAAAATTGAAAAGGAAAATGAATAACGAAAAGGAATTTTTTATGCATGTCCATAATAAGCTTCCGTACATAACATATTGGTGAACCTAAACATTTTGAACATTTTGAACTCTTATGACTCTAGCTGAAACACTAAGTAGAAATCAATTCAACAAATTACGATAACAAACAAAACAATGTATTTCCAAAATTAACAATTTTTAGGTTATATATTCTGCAATTTACAGTAGAAGATTGTGAATAATTACAGTGGTTAAAAATTTCAAATCGAAGCTTGGTTGAAAGAAATATATACCCTTTTGTGGGACTGTAACATTACAATTAGTAGGATCAAAATGGGGGGGGGGGGGTTCTAATTTTTGAAAAGTCAACAAATTTGAAAAATAACCTTGAGAGTAATATGGGTCATTTTCCTATTCAAAATCGAAAAAAAATTGGAAAAAAAAAATTGAAAAGGAAAATGAATAACGAAAAGGAAAATGGGCCATTTTCCTATTAAAATCGAAAAGGAAAATGAAAAACGAAAAGGAAAATGAATAACGAAAAGGAAAATGAGTCATTTTCCTATTCAAAATCGAAAAGGAAAATGAAAAACGAAAAGGAAAATGGGTCATTTTCCTTTTCAAAATAGAAAAGGAAAATGAAAAACGAAAAGGAAAATGAATAACGAAAAGGAAAATGAGTCATTTTCCTATTCAAAATCGAAAAGGAAAATGAAAAACGAAAAGAAAAATGGGTCATTCTCCTATTCAAAATCTAAAAAAAAAAAAAAAATCAAAAAAAAAATTTTTGGAAAAAAAATTTGAAAAGGAAAATGAATAACGAAAAGGAAAATGGGTCATTTTCCTATTCAAAATCTAAAAAAAAAAAATCAAAAAAAAAATTTTTGGAAAAAAAATTTGAAATGGATAATAAATAACGAAAAGGAAAATGGACCATTTTGCTATTCAAAATCGAAATGGAAAATGAAAAACATAAAGAAAAATGAATAACGAAAAGGAAAATGAGTCATTTTCCTATTCAAAATCGAAAAGGAAAGTGAAAAACGAAAAGGAAAATGAATAACGAAAAGGAAAATGAGTTATTTTCCTATTCAAAATCGAAAAGGAAAATGAAAAACGAAAAGGAAAATGGGTCATTTTCCTATTCAAAATCGAAAAAAAAAATCGAAAAAATAATTTTTGAAAAAAAAAAAATTGAAAAGGAAAATCAATAACGAAAAGGAAAATTGGCCATTTTCCTATTCAAAATCGAAAAGGAAAATAAAAAACGAAAAGGAAAATGAATAACGAAAAGGAAAATGGGCAATTTTCCTATTCAAAATCGAAAAGGAAAATGAAAAACGAAAAGGAAAATGAGTCATTTTCCTATTCAAAATCGAAAAGGAAATAGAAAAACGAAAAGGAAAATGGGTCATTTTCCTACTCAAAATCGAAAAAGAAAATGAAAAACGAAAAGGAAAATGAATAACGAAAAGGAAAATGAGTCATTTTCCTATTCAAAATCGAAAAGGAAAATGAATAACGAAAAGGAAAATGAGTCATTTTCCTATTCATTTTCCTATTCAAAATCTAAAAAAAAAAATAAAAAAAAAATTTTGGGAAAAAAAAATTGAAAAGGAAAATGAATAACGAAAAGGAAAATGGGCCATTTTCCTATTAAAATCGAAAAGGAAAATGAAAAACGAAAAGGAAAATGAATAACGAAAAGGAAAATGAGTCATTTTCCTATTCAAAATCGAAAAGGAAAATGAAAAACGAAAAGGAAAATGGGTCATTTTCCTTTTCAAAATAGAAAAGGAAAATGAAAAACGAAAAGGAAAATGAATAACGAAAAGGAAAATGAGTCATTTTCCTATTCAAAATCGAAAAGGAAAATGAAAAACGAAAAGGAAAATGGGTCATTCTCCTATTCAAAATCTAAAAAAAAAAAAAAAATCAAAAAAAAAATTTTTGGAAAAAAAATTTGAAAAGGAAAATGAATAACGAAAAGGAAAATGGGTCATTTTCCTATTCAAAATCTAAAAAAAAAAAAAAATCAAAAAAAAAATTTTTGGAAAAAAAATTTGAAATGGATAATAAATAACGAAAAGGAAAATGGACCATTTTGCTATTCAAAATCGAAAAGGAAAATGAAAAACATAAAGAAAAATGAATAACGAAAAGGAAAATGAGTCATTTTCCTATTCAAAATCGAAAAGGAAAGTGAAAAACGGAAAGGAAAATGAATAACGAAAAGGAAAATGAGTCACTTTCCTATTCAAAATCGAAAAGGAAAAGGAAAAACGAAAAGGAAAATGGGTCATTTTCCTATTCAAAATCTTATAAAAAAAATCGAAAAAAAAATGAAAAGGAAAATGAATAACGAAAAGGAAAAAGGGCAATTTTCCTATTCAAAATCGAAAAGGAAAATGAAAAACGAAGAGGAAAATGAATAACGAAAAGAAAAATGGGCCATTTTCCTATTCAAAATCGAAAAGGAAAATGAATAACGAAAAGGAAAATGAGTCATTTTCCTATTCAAAGTCGAAAAGGAAAATAAAAAACGAAAAGGAAAATGGGTCATTTTCCTATTCAAAATCAAAAAAAAAAAAAAAAAAAAAAAAAAAAAAAAACGAAAAAAAAATTTGAAAAAAAAAATTGATAAGGAAAATGAATAACGAAAAGGAAAATGGGCCATTTGCCTATTCAAAATCGAAAAGGAATATGAAAAACGAAAAGGAAAATGAATAACGAAAAGGAAAATGAGTTATTTTCCTATTCAAAATCGAAAAGGAAAATGAAAAACGAAAAGGAAAATGGGTCATTTTCCTATTCAAAATCGAAAAAAAAATCGAAAAAATAATTTTTGAAAAAAAAAAATTGAAAAGGAAAATCAATAACGAAAAGGAAAATTGGCCATTTTCCTATTCAAAATCGAAAAGGAAAATAAAAAACGAAAAGGAAAATGAATAACGAAAAGGAAAATGGGCAATTTTCCTATTCAAAATCGAAAAGGAAAATGAAAAACGAAAAGGAAAATGAGTCATTTTCCTATTCAAAATCGAAAAGGAAATAGAAAAACGAAAAGGAAAATGAATAACGAAAAGGAAAATGGGTCATTTTCCTACTCAAAATCGAAAATGAAAATGAAAAACGAAAAGGAAAATGAATAACGAAAAGGAAAATGAGTCATTTTCCTATTCAAAATCGAAAAGGAAAATGAAAAACGAAAAGGAAAATGGGCCATTTTCCTTTTCAAAATAGAAAAGGAAAATGAAAAACGAAAAGGAAAATGAATAACGAAAAGGAAAATGAGTCATTTTCCTATTCAAAATCGAAAAGGAAAATGAAAAACGAAAAGGAAAATGGGTCATTCTCCTATTCAAAATCTAAAAAAAAAAAAAAATCAAAAAAAAAATTTTTGGAAAAAAAAATTTGAAAAGGAAAATGAATAACGAAAAGGAAAATGGGTCATTTTCCTATTCAAAATCTAAAAAAAAAAAAAAAATCAAAAAAAAAATTTTTGGAAAAAAAATTTGAAATGGATAATAAATAACGAAAAGGAAAATGGACCATTTTGCTATTCAAAATCGAAAAGGAAAATGAAAAACATAAAGAAAAATGAATAACGAAAAGGAAAATGAGTCATTTTCCTATTCAAAATCGAAAAGGAAAGTGAAAAACGGAAAGGAAAATGAATAACGAAAAGGAAAATGAGTCACTTTCCTATTCAAAATCGAAAAGGAAAAGAAAAAAAGGAAAAGGAAAATGGGTCATTTTCCTATTCAAAATCTTATAAAAAAAAATCGGAAAAAAAATTGAAAAGGAAAATGAATAACGAAAAGGAAAAAGGGCAATTTTCCTATTCAAAATCGAAAAGGAAAATGAAAAACGAAGAGGAAAATGAATAACGAAAAGAAAATTGGGTCATTTTCCTATTCAAAATCGAAAAGGAAAATGAATAACGAAAAGGAAAATGAGTCATTTTCCTATTCAAAGTCGAAAAGGAAAATAAAAAACGAAAAGGAAAATGGGTCATTTTCCTATTCAAAATCAAAAAAAAAAAAAAAAAAAAAAAAAACCGAAAAAAAAAATTTGAAAAAAAAAATTGATAAGGAAAATGAATAACGAAAAGGAAAATGGGCCATTTGCCTATTCAAAATCGAAAAGGAATATGAAAAACGAAAAGGAAAATGAATAACGAAAAGGAAAATGAGTTATTTTCCTATTCAAAATCGAAAAGGAAAATGAAAAACGAAAAGGAAAATGGGTCATTTTCCTATTCAAAATCGAAAAAAAAAATCGAAAAAATAATTTTTGAAAAAAAAAATTGAAAAGGAAAATCAATAACGAAAAGGAAAATTGGCCATTTGCCTATTCAAAATCGAAAAGGAATATGAAAAACGAAAAGGAAAATGAATAACGAAAAGGAAAATGAGTTATTTTCCTATTCAAAATCGAAAAGGAAAATGAAAAACGAAAAGGAAAATGGGTCATTTTCCTATTCAAAATCGAAAAAAAAATCGAAAAAATAATTTTTGAAAAAAAAAATTGAAAAGGAAAATCAATAACGAAAAGGAAAATTGGCCATTTTCCTATTCAAAATCGAAAAGGAAAATAAAAAACGAAAAGGAAAATGAATAACGAAAAGGAAAATGGGCAATTTTCCTATTCAAAATCGAAAAGGAAAATGAAAAACGAAAAGGAAAATGAGTCATTTTCCTATTCAAAATCGAAAAGGAAATAGAAAAACGAAAAGGAAAATGAATAACGAAAAGGAAAATGAGTCATTTTCCTATTCAAAATCGAAAAGGAAAATGAATAACGAAAAGGAAAATGAGTCATTTTCCTATTCATTTTCCTATTCAAAATCTAAAAAAAAAAAAATCAAAAAAAAAATTTTGGGAAAAAAAAATTGAAAAGGAAAATGAATAACGAAAAGGAAAATGGGTCATTTTCCTATTCAAAATCTAAAAAAAAAAAAAAAAAAAAAAAAAAAAAAAAAAAAAATATATATTTGGATAAAAAAAAAATGGAAAAGGAAAATGAATACGGTAAAAGAAAATGGGTCATTTTCCTATTCAAAATCTAAAAAAAAAAAAAAAAAATCAAAAAAGAAATTTTTTGGAAAAAAAATTTGAAAAGGAAAATAAATAACGAAAAGGAAAATGGGCCATTTTGCTTTTCAAAATCGAAAAGGAAAATGAAAAACGAAAAGGAAAATGAATAAAGAAAAGGAAAATGAATAAAGAAAAGGAAAATGAATAAAGAAAAGGAAAATGAGTCATTTTCCTATTCAAAATCGAAAAGGAAAATGAAAAACGAAAAGGAAAATTGGTAATTTTCCTATTCAAAATCTTAAAAAAAAAATCGGAAAAAAAATTTGAAAAGGAAAATGAATAACGAAAAGGAAAATGGGCAATTTTCCTATTCAAAATCGAAAAGGAAAATGAAAAACGAAAAGGATAATGAGTCATTTTCCTATTCAAAATCGAAAAGGAAATAGAAAAACGAAAAGGAAATGAATAACGAAAAGGAAAATGGGCCATTTTCCTACTCAAAATCGAAAATGAAAATGAAAAACGAAAAGGAAAATGAATAACGAAAAGGAAAATGAGTCATTTTCCTATTCAAAATCGAAAAGGAAAATGAATAACGAAAAGGAAAATGAGTCATTTTCCTATTCAAAATCGAAAAAAAAAAATCAAAAAAAAAATTTTGGGAAACAAAATTTGAAAAGGAAAATGAATAACGAATAGGAATTTTTTATGCATGTCCATAATAAGCTTCCGTACATAACATATTGGTGAACCTAAACATTTTGAACATTTTGAACTCTTATGACTCTAGCTGAAACACTAAGTAGAAATCAATTCAACAAATTACGATAACAAACAAAACAATGTATTTCCAAAATTAACAATTTTTAGGTTATATATTCTGCAATTTACAGTAGAAGATTGTGAATAATTACAGTGGTTAAAAATTTCAAATCGAAGCTTGGTTGAAAGAAATATATACCCTTTTGTGGGACTGTAACATTACAACTAGTAGGATCAAAATGGGGGGGGGGGGTTCTAATTTTTGAAAAGTCAACAAATTTGAAAAATAACCTTGAGAGTAATATGGGTCATTTTCCTATTCAAAATCGAAAAAAAAATGGAAAAAAAATTGGAAAAAAAAATTGAAAAGGAAAATGAATAACGAAAAGGAAAATGGGCCATTTTCCTATTAAAATCGAAAAGGAAAATGAAAAACGAAAAGGAAAATGAATAACGAAAAGGAAAATGAGTCATTTTCCTATTCAAAATCGAAAAGGAAAATGAAAAACGAAAAGGAAAATGGGTCATTTTCCTTTTCAAAATAGAAAAGGAAAATGAAAAACGAAAAGGAAAATGAATAACGAAAAGGAAAATGAGTCATTTTCCTATTCAAAATCGAAAAGGAAAATGAAAAACGAAAAGGAAAATGGGTCATTTTCCTATTCAAAATCTAAAAAAAAAAATCAAAAAAAAAATTTGAAAAGGAAAATGAAAAACGAAAAGGAAAATGAATAACGAAAAAGAAAATGAGTCATTTTCCTATTCAAAATCGAAAAGGAAAATGAAAAACGAAAAGGAAAATGGGTCATTTTCCTTTTCAAAATAGAAAAGGAAAATGAAAAACGAAAAGGAAAATGAATAACGAAAAGGAAAATGAGTCATTTTCCTATTCAAAATCGAAAAGGAAAATGAAAAACGAAAAGGAAAATGGGTCATTTTCCTTTTCAAAATAGAAAAGGAAAATGAAAAACGAAAAGGAAAATGAATAACGAAAAGGAAAATGAGTCATTTTCCTACTCAAAATCGAAAATGAAAATGAAAAACGAAAAGGAAAATGAAAAACGAAAAGGAAAATGAGTCATTTTCCTATTCAAAATCGAAAAGGAAAATGAATAACGAAAAGGAAAATGAGTCATTTTCCTATTCAAAATCGAAAAAAATAAAAAAAAAAATTTGGGAAAAAAAATTTGAAAAGGAAAATGAATAACGAAAAGGAATTTTTTATGCATGTCCATAATAAGCTTCCGTACATAACATATTGGTGAACCTAAACATTTTGAACATTTTGAACTCTTATGACTCTAGCTGAAACACTAAGTAGAAATCAATTCAACAAATTACGATAACAAACAAAACAATGTATTTCCAAAATTAACAATTTTTAGGTTATATATTCTGCAATTTACAGTAGAAGATTGTGAATAATTACAGTGGTTAAAAATTTCAAATCGAAGCTTGGTTGAAAGAAATATATACCCTTTTGTGGGACTGTAAAATTACAACTAGTAGGATCAAAATGGGGGGGGGGTTCTAATTTTTGAAAAGTCAACAAATTTGAAAAATAACCTTGAGAGTAATATGGGTCATTTTCCTATTCAAAATCGAAAAAAAAATGGAAAAAAAATTGGAAAAAAAAATTGAAAAGGAAAATGAATAACGAAAAGGAAAATGGGCCATTTTCCTATTAAAATCGAAAAGGAAAATGAAAAACGAAAAGGAAAATGAATAACGAAAAGGAAAATGAGTCATTTTCCTATTCAAAATCGAAAAGGAAAATGAAAAACGAAAAGGAAAATGGGTCATTTTCCTTTTCAAAATAGAAAAGGAAAATGAAAAACGAAAAGGAAAATGAATAACGAAAAGGAAAATGAGTCATTTTCCTATTCAAAATCGAAAAGGAAAATGAAAAACGAAAAGGAAAATGGGTCATTTTCCTATTCAAAATCTAAAAAAAAAAAAAATAAAAAAAAAAAATTTTGGAAAAAAAAATTTGAAAAGGAAAATAAATAACGAAAAGGAAAATGGGTCATTTTCCTATTCAAAATCTAAAAAAAAAAAAAAAAATCAAAAAAAAAATTTTTGGAAAAAAAATTTGAAATGGATAATAAATAACGAAAAGGAAAATGGACCATTTTGCTATTCAAAATCGAAAAGGAAAATGAAAAACATAAAGAAAAATGAAAATCGAAAAGGAAAATGAGTCATTTTCCTATTCAAAATCGAAAAGGAAAGTGAAAAACGGAAAGGAAAATGAATAACGAAAAGGAAAATGAGTCACTTTCCTATTCAAAATCGAAAAGGAAAAGGAAAAACGAAAAGGAAAATGAGTCATTTTCCTATTCAAAATCTTATAAAAAAAAATCGAAAAAAAAATTGAAAAGGAAAATGAATAACGAAAAGGAAAAAGGGCAATTTTCCTATTCAAAATCGAAAAGGAAAATGAAAAACGAAGAGGAAAATGAATAACGAAAAGAAAAATGGGCCATTTTCCTATTCAAAATCGAAAAGGAAAATGAATAACGAAAAGGAAAATGAGTCATTTTCCTATTCAAAGTCGAAAAGGGAAATAAAAAACGAAAAGGAAAATGGGTCATTTTCCTATTCAAAATCAAAAAAAAAAAAAAAAAAAAAAAAACGAAAAAAAAAATTGAAAAAAAAAATTGATAAGGAAAATGAATAACGAAAAGGAAAATGGGCCATTTGCCTATTCAAAATCGAAAAGGAATATGAAAAACGAAAAGGAAAATGAATAACGAAAAGGAAAATGAGTTATTTTCCTATTCAAAATCGAAAAGGAAAATGAAAAACGAAAAGGAAAATGGGTCATTTTCCTATTCAAAATCGAAAAAAAAATCGAAAAAATAATTTTTGAAAAAAAAATTTGAAAAGGAAAATCAATAACGAAAAGGAAAATTGGCCATTTTCCTGTTCAAAATCGAAAAGGAAAATGAAAAACGAAAAGGAAAATGAATAACGAAAAGGAAAATGGACAATTTTCCTATTCAAAATCGAAAAGGAAAATGAAAAACGAAAAGGAAAATGAGTCATTTTCCTATTCAAAATCGAAAAGGAAATAGAAAAACGAAAAGGAAAATGAATAACGAAAAGGAAAATGGGTCATTTTCCTACTCAAAATCGAAAATGAAAATGAAAAACGAAAAGGAAAATGAATAACGAAAAGGAAAATGAGTCATTTTCCTATTCAAAATCGAAAAGGAAAATGAATAACGAAAAGGAAAATGAGTCATTTTCCTATTCAAAATCGAAAAGGAAAATGAATAACGAAAAGGAAAATGAGTCATTTTCCTATTCATTTTCCTATTCAAAATCTAAAAAAAAAATCAAAAAAAAAATTTTGGGAAAAAAAATTTGAAAAGGAAAATGAATAACGAAAAGAAAAATGGGTCATTTTCCTATTCAATGTCTAAAAAAAAAAAAAAAAAAAAAAAAAAAAAAAAAAAAAAAAAAAAAATATTTGGATAAAAAAAAATTGAAAAGGAAAATAAATAACGAAAAGGAAAATGGGCCATTTTGCTTTTCAAAATCGAAAAGGAAAATGAAAAACGAAAAGGAAAATGAATAAAGAAAAGGAAAATGAATAAAGAAAAGGAAAATGAATAAAGAAAAGGAAAATGAATAAAGAAAAGGAAAATGGGTCATTTTCCTATTCAAAATCGAAAAGGAAAATGAAAAACAAAAAGGAAAATTGGTAATTTTCCTATTCAAAATCTTAAAAAAAAAATCGAAAAAAAAATTTGAAAAGGAAAATGAATAACGAAAAGGAAAATGGGCCATTTTCCTACTCAAAATCGAAAATGAAAATGAAAAACGAAAAGGAAAATGAGTCATTTTCCTATTCAAAATCGAAAAGGAATTAGAAAAACGAAAAGGAAATGAATAACGAAAAGGAAAATGGGCCATTTTCCTACTCAAAATCGAAAATGAAAATGAAAAACGAAAAGGAAAATGAATAACGAAAAGGAAAATGAGTCATTTTCCTATTCAAAATCGAAAAGGAAAATGAATAACGAAAAGGAATATGAGTCATTTTCCTATTCAAAATCGAAAAAAAAAAAAAAAATCAAAAAAAAAATTTTGGGAAAAAAAATTTGAAAAGGAAAATGAATAACGAAAAGGAATTTTTTATGCATGTCCATAATAAGCTTCCGTACATAACATATTGGTGAACCTAAACATTTTGAACATTTTGAACTCTTATGACTCTAGCTGAAACACTAAGTAGAAATCAATTCAACAAATTACGATAACAAACAAAACAATGTATTTCCAAAATTAACAATTTTTAGGTTATATATTCTGCAATTTACAGTAGCAGATTGTGAATAATTACAGTGGTTAAAAATTTCAAATCGAAGCTTGGTTGAAAGAAATATATACCCTTTTGTGGGACTGTAACATTACAACTAGTAGGATCAAAATGGGGGGGGGGTTCTAATTTTTGAAAAGTCAACAAATTTGAAAAATAACCTTGAGAGTAATATGGGTCATTTTCCTATTCAAAATCGAAAAAAAAATGGAAAAAAAATTGGAAAAAAAAATTGAAAAGGAAAATGAATAACGAAAAGGAAAATGGGCCATTTTCCTATTAAAATCGAAAAGGAAAATGAAAAACGAAAAGGAAAATGAATAACGAAAAGGAAAATGAGTCATTTTCCTATTCAAAATCGAAAAGGAAAATGAAAAACGAAAAGAAAAATGGGTCATTTTCCTTTTCAAAATAGAAAAGGAAAATGAATAACGAAAAGGAAAATGAGTCATTTTCCTTTTCAAAATCGAAAAGGAAAATGAAAAACGAAAAGGAAAATGGGTCATTTTCCTATTCAAAATCTAAAAAAAAAAAAAAAATCAAAAAAAAAATTTTTGGAAAAAAAAAATTGAAAAGGAAAATGAATAACGAAAAGGAAAATGGGGCATTTTCCTATTCAAAATCTAAAAAAAAAAAAAAAAAAATAAAAAAAAAAATTTTTGGAAAAAAAATTTGAAATGGATAATAAATAACGAAAAGGAAAATGGACCATTTTGCTATTCAAAATCGAAAAGGAAAATGAAAAACATAAAGAAAAATGAATAACGAAAAGGAAAAAGAGTCATTTTCCTATTCAAAATCGAAAAGGAAAGTGAAAAACGGAAAGGAAAATGAATAACGAAAAGGAAAATGAGTCACTTTCCTATTCAAAATCGAAAAGGAAAAGGAAAAACGAAAAGGAAAATGGGTCATTTTCCTATTCAAAATCTTATAAAAAAAAAATCGAAAAAAAAATTGAAAAGGAAAATGAATAACGAAAAGGAAAAAGGGCAATTTTCCTATTCAAAATCGAAAAGGAAAATGAATAACAAAAAGGAAAATGAGTCATTTTCCTATTCAAAATCGAAAAGGAAAATGAATAACGAAAAGGAAAATGAGTCATTTTCCTATTCAAAGTCGAAAAGGAAAATAAAAAACGAAAAGGAAAATGGGTCATTTTCCTATTCAAAATCAAAAAAAAAAAAAAAAAAAACGAAAAAAAAAATTTGAAAAAAAAATTGATAAGGAAAATGAATAACGAAAAGGAAAATGGGCCATTTGCTTATTCAAAATCGAAAAGGAATATGAAAAACGAAAAGGAAAATGAATAACGAAAAGGAAAATGAGTTATTTTCCTATTCAAAATCGAAAAGGAAAATGAAAAACGAAAAGGAAAATGGGTCATTTTCCTATTCAAAATCGAAAAAAAAAAATCGAAAAAATAATTTTTGAAAAAAAAAATTTGAAAAGGAAAATCAATAACGAAAAGGAAAATTGGCCATTTTCCTATTCAAAATCGAAAAGGAAAATGAAAAACGAAAAGGAAAATGAATAACGAAAAGGAAAATGGGCAATTTTCCTATTCAAAATCGAAAAGGAAAATGAAAAACGAAAAGGAAAATGAGTCATTTTCTTATTCAAAATCGAAAAGGAAAATGAAAAACGAAAAGGAAAATGGGTCATTTTCCTATTCAAAATCTTAAAAAAAAAATCGAAAAAAAAATTGAAAAGGAAAATGAATAACGAAAAGGAAAATGGGCAATTTTCCTATTCAAAATCGAAAAGGAAAAGGAAAAACGAAAAGGAAAATGAGTCATTTTCCTATTCAAAATCGAAAAGGAAAATGGGTCATTTTCCTATTCAAAATCTAAAAAAAAAATGAAAAAAAAATTTTGGGAAAAAAAATTTGAAAAGGAAAATAAATAACGAAAAGGAAAATGGGTCATTTTCCTATCCAAAATCTAAAAAAAAAAAAGAAAAAAAAAAAAAAAAAAAAAAAATATTTGGATAAAAAAAAATTGAAAAGGAAAATGGATACGGAAAAAGAAAATGGGTCATTTTCCTATTCAAAATCTAAAAAAAAAAAAAAAAAAAAATATCAAAAAAGAAATTGAAAAAAAAAATTGATAAGAAAAATGAATAACGAAAAGGAAAATGGGCCATTTGCCTATTCAAAATCGAAAAGGAATATGAAAAACGAAAAGGAAAATGAATAACGAAAAGGAAAATGAGTTATTTTCCTATTCAAAATCGAAAAGGAAAATGAAAAACGAAAAGGAAAATTGGTCATTTTCCTATTCAAAATCGAAAAAAAAAATCGAAAAAATAATTTTTGAAAAAAAAAATTTGAAAAGGAAAATCAATAACGAAAAGGAAAATTGGCCATTTTCCTATTCAAAATCGAAAAGGAAAATGAAAAACGAAAAGGAAAATGAATAACGAAAAGGAAAATGGGCAATTTTCCTATTCAAAATCGAAAAGGAAAATGAAAAACGAAAAGCAAAATGAGTCATTTTCCTATTCAAAATCGAAAAGGAAAATGAAAAACGAAAAGGAAAATGGGTCATTTTCCTATTCAAAATCTTAAAAAAAAAATCGAAAAAAAAAATGAAAAGGAAAATGAATAACGAAAAGGAAAATGGGCAATTTTCTTATTCAAAATCGAAAAGTAAAATGAAAAACGAAAAGGAAAATGAGTCATTTTCCTATTCAAAATCGAAAAGGAAATAGAAAAACGAAAAGGAAAATGAATAACGAAAAGGAAAATGGGCCATTTTCCTACTCAAAATCGAAAATGAAAATGAAAAACGAAAAGGAAAATGAATAACGAAAAGGAAAATGAGTCATTTTCCTATTCAAAATCGAAAAGGAAAATGAATAACGAAGAGGAAAATGAGTCATTTTCCTATTCAAAATCGAAAAGGAAAATGGGTCATTTTCCTATTCAAAATCTAAAAAAAAAATCAAAAAAAAAATTTTGGGAAAAAAAATTTGAAAAGGAAAATGAATAACGAAAAGGAAAATGGGTCATTTTCCTATTCAAAATCTAAAAAAAAAAAATTAATAATTTAGATAAAAAAAAATTGAAAAGGAAAATGAATACGGAAAAAGAAAATGGGTCATTTTCCTATTCAAAATCTAAAAAAAAAAAATAAATAATTTAGATAAAAAAAAATTGAAAAGGAAAATAAATAACGAAAAGGAAAATGGGCCATTTTGCTTTTCAAAATCGAAAAGGAAAATGAAAAACGAAAAGGTAAATGAATAAAGAAAAGGAAAATGAATAAAGAAAAGGAAAATGAATAAAGAAAAGGAAAATGAATAAAGAAAAGGAAAATGAATAAAGAAAAGGAAAATGAGTCATTTTCCTATCCAAAATCGAAAAGGAAAATGAAAAACGAAAAGGAAAATTGGTCATTTTCCTATTCAAAATCTTAAAAAAAAAATCGAAAAAAAAATTTGAAAAGGAAAATGAATAACGAAAAGGAAAATGAGTCATTTTCCTATTCAAAATCGAAAAGGAAAATGGGTCATTTTCCTATTCAAAATCTAAATAAAAAAAAATCAAAAAAAAAATTTTGGGAAAAAAATTTGAAAAGGAAAATGAATAACGAAAAGGAAAATGGGTCATTTTCCTATTCAAAATCTAAAAAAAAAAAAAAAAAAAAAAAAAAAAAAAAAAAAAAAAATATTTGGATAAAAAAAAAAATGAAAAGGAAAATGAATACGGAAAAAGAAAATGGGTCATTTTCCTATTCAAAATCTAAAAAAAAAAAACAAATCAAAAAAGAAATTTTTGGAAAAAAAATTTGAAAAGGAAAATAAATAACGAAAAGGAAAATGGGCCATTTTGCTTTTCAAATTCGAAAAGGAAAATGAAAAACGAAAAGGAAAATGGATAAAGAAAAGGAAAATGAAAAAAGAAAAGGAAAATGAATAAAGAAAAGGAAAATGAGTCATCAAAATCGAAAAGGAAAATGAAACACGAAAAGGAAAATTGGTCATTTTCCTATTCAAAATCTAAAAAAAAAAAATCGAAAAAAAAATTTGAAAAAAAAAATTGCAAAGGAAAATGAATAACGAAAAGGAAAATAAGTCATTTTCCTATTCAAAATCGATAAGGAAAATGAATAACGAAAAAGAAAATGGGCCATTTTCCTATTCAAAATTGAAAAGGAAAATGAAAAACGAAAAGGAAAATGAATAACGAAAAGGAAACGAGTCATTTTCCTATTCAAAATCAAAAACAAAAAAAAATCGAAAAAAAAAAATGAAAAAAAAAATTGAAAAGGAAAATGAATAACGAAAAGGAAAATGGGCCATTTTCCTATTCAAAATCGAAAAGGAATATGAAAAACGAAAAGGAAAATGAGTAACGAAAAGGAAAATGAGTCATTTTCCTATTCAAAATCGAAAAAAAAATGAAAAACGAAAAGGAAAATGAATAACGAAAAGGAAAATGAGTCATTTTCCTATTCAAAATCGAAAAGGAAAATGAAAAACGAAAAGTAAAATAGGTCATTTTCCTATTCAAAATCGAAAAAAAAATCGAAAAAAAAAATTCTGTAAAAAAAAAATTGAAAAGGAAAGTGAAAAAACGAAAAGGAAAATGAATAACGAAAAGGAAAATGAGTCATTTTCCTATTCAAAATTGAAAAGGAAAATGAAAAACGAAAAGGAAAATGGGTCATTTTCCTATTCAAAATAAAAAAAAAAAAAAAAAACGAAAAAAAAAATTGAAAAGGAAAATGAATAACGAAAAGGAAAATGGGCCATTTGCCTATTCAAAATGGAAAAGGAATATGAAAAACGAAAAGGAAAAATGAAAAGGAAAATGAATAACGAAAAGGAAAATGAGTCATTTTCCTATTCAAAATCGAAAAGGAAAATGAAAAACGAAAAGGAAAATGGGTCATTTTCCTATTCAAAATCGAAAAAAAAATCGAAAAAAATTTTTTTTGAAAAAAAAATTTGAAATGGAAAATGGGCCATTTTCCTATTCAAAATTGAAAAGGAAAATGAAAAACGAAAAGGAAAATGGGTCATTTTCCTATTCAAAATCTTTAAAAAAAATCGGAAAAAAAATTTGAAAAGGAAAATGGGCCATTTTCCTATTCAAAATCGAAAAGGAAAATGAAAAACGAAAAGGAAAATGAATAACGAAAAGGAAAATGGGCCATTTTCCTATTCAAAATCGAAAAAGAAAATGAAAAACGAAAAGGAAAATGAATAACCAGAAGGAAAATGAGTCATTTTCCTATTCAAAATCGAAAAGGAAAATGAATAAAGAAAAGGAAAATGGGCCATTTTCCTATTCAAAATCGAAAAGGAATATGAAAAACGAAAAGGAAAATGAGTAACGAAAAGGAAAATGAGTCATTTTCCTATTCAAAATCGAAAAAAAAATGAAAAACGAAAAGGAAAATGAATAACGAAAAGGAAAATGAGTCATTTTCCTATTCAAAATCGAAAAGGAAAATGAAAAACGAAAAGTAAAATAGGTCATTTTCCTATTCAAAATCGAAAAAAAAATCGAAAAAAAAAAATTTTGTAAAAAAAAAATTGAAAAGGAAAGTGAAAAAACGAAAAGGAAAATGAATAACGAAAAGGAAAATGAGTCATTTTCCTATTCAAAATTGAAAAGGAAAATGAAAAACGAAAAGGAAAATGGGTCATTTTCCTATTCAAAATAAAAAAAAAAAAAAAACGAAAAAAAAAATTGAAAAGGAAAATGAATAACGAAAAGGAAAATGGGCCATTTGCCTATTCAAAATGGAAAAGGAATATGAAAAACGAAAAGGAAAATCGAAAAGGAAAATGAAAAACGAAAAGGAAAATGGGTGATTTTCCTATTCAAAATTGAAAAGGAAAATGAAAAACGAAAAGGAAAATAGGTCATTTTCCTATTCAAAATCTTTAAAAAAAATCGGAAAAAAAATTTGAAAAGGAAAATGGGCCATTTTCCTATTCAAAATCGAAAAGGAAAATGAAAAACGAAAAGGAAAATGAATAACGAAAAGGAAAATGAATAACGAAAAGGAAAACGAGTCATTTTCCTATTCAAAATCGAAAAGGAAAAGGAAAAACGAAAAGGAAAATGGGTCATTTTCCTATTCAAAATCTTAAAAAAAAAATCAAAAAAAAAAATTGAAAAGGAAAATGAATAACGAAAAGGAAAATGGGTAATTTTCCTATTCAAAATCGAAAAGGAAAATGAAAAACGAAAAGGAAAATGAATAACGAAAAGGAAAATGGGCCATTTTCCTATTCAAAATCGAAAAAGAAAATGAAAAACGAAAAGGAAAATGAATAACGAGAAGGAAAATGAGTCATTTTCCTATTCAAAATCGAAAAGGAAAATGAAAAACGAAAAGGAAAATGGGTCATTTTCCTATTCAAAATCAAAAAAAAAAAAAAAAAAACGAAAAAAAAAATTTGAAAAAAAAAATTGAAAAGGAAAATGAATAATGAAAAGAAAATGGGCCATTTGCCTATTCAAAATCGAAAAGGAATATGAAAAACGAAAAGGAAAATGAATAACGAAAAGGAAAATGAGTCATTTTCCTATTCAAAATCGAAAAGGAAAATGAAAAACGAAGAAAATGAGTCATTTTCCTATTCAAAATCGAAAAGGAAAATGAATAACGAAAAGGAAAATGAGTCATTTTCCTATTCAAAGTCGAAAAGGAAAATAAAAAACGAAAAGGAAAATGGGTCATTTTCCTATTCAAAATCAAAAAAAAAAAAAAAAAAAAACGAAAAAAAAAATTTGAAAAAAAAATTGATAAGGAAAATGAATAACGAAAAGGAAAATGGGCCATTTGCTTATTCAAAATCGAAAAGGAATATGAAAAACGAAAAGGAAAATGAATAACGAAAAGGAAAATGAGTTATTTTCCTATTCAAAATCGAAAAGGAAAATGAAAAACGAAAAGGAAAATGGGTCATTTTCCTATTCAAAATCGAAAAAAAAAAATCGAAAAAATAATTTTTGAAAAAAAAAATTTGAAAAGGAAAATCAATAACGAAAAGGAAAATTGGCCATTTTCCTATTCAAAATCGAAAAGGAAAATGAAAAACGAAAAGGAAAATGAATAACGAAAAGGAAAATGGGCAATTTTCCTATTCAAAATCGAAAAGGAAAATGAAAAACGAAAAGGAAAATGAGTCATTTTCTTATTCAAAATCGAAAAGGAAAATGAAAAACGAAAAGGAAAATGGGTCATTTTCCTATTCAAAATCTTAAAAAAAAAATCGAAAAAAAAAATTGAAAAGGAAAATGAATAACGAAAAGGAAAATGGGCAATTTTCCTATTCAAAATCGAAAAGGAAAAGGAAAAACGAAAAGGAAAATGAGTCATTTTCCTATTCAAAATCGAAAAGGAAAATGGGTCATTTTCCTATTCAAAATCTAAAAAAAAAAAATGAAAAAAAAATTTTGGGAAAAAAAATTTGAAAAGGAAAATAAATAACGAAAAGGAAAATGGGTCATTTTCCTATCCAAAATCTAAAAAAAAAAAAAAAAAAAAAAAAAAAAAAAAAAAAAAATATTTGGATAAAAAAAAATTGAAAAGGAAAATGGATACGGAAAAAGAAAATGGGTCATTTTCCTATTCAAAATCTAAAAAAAAAAAAAAAAAAAAAAATATCAAAAAAGAAATTGAAAAAAAAAATTGATAAGAAAAATGAATAACGAAAAGGAAAATGGGCCATTTGCCTATTCAAAATCGAAAAGGAATATGAAAAACGAAAAGGAAAATGAATAACGAAAAGGAAAATGAGTTATTTTCCTATTCAAAATCGAAAAGGAAAATGAAAAACGAAAAGGAAAATTGGTCATTTTCCTATTCAAAATCGAAAAAAAAAATCGAAAAAATAATTTTTGAAAAAAAAAATTTGAAAAGGAAAATCAATAACGAAAAGGAAAATTGGCCATTTTCCTATTCAAAATCGAAAAGGAAAATGAAAAACGAAAAGGAAAATGAATAACGAAAAGGAAAATGGGCAATTTTCCTATTCAAAATCGAAAAGGAAAATGAAAAACGAAAAGCAAAATGAGTCATTTTCCTATTCAAAATCGAAAAGGAAAATGAAAAACGAAAAGGAAAATGGGTCATTTTCCTATTCAAAATCTTAAAAAAAAAATCGAAAAAAAAAATTGAAAAGGAAAATGAATAACGAAAAGGAAAATGGGCAATTTTCTTATTCAAAATCGAAAAGTAAAATGAAAAACGAAAAGGAAAATGAGTCATTTTCCTATTCAAAATCGAAAAGGAAATAGAAAAACGAAAAGGAAAATGAATAACGAAAAGGAAAATGGGCCATTTTCCTACTCAAAATCGAAAATGAAAATGAAAAACGAAAAGGAAAATGAGTCATTTTCCTATTCAAAATCGAAAAGGAAAATGAATAACGAAGAGGAAAATGAGTCATTTTCCTATTCAAAATCGAAAAGGAAAATGGGTCATTTTCCTATTCAAAATCTAAAAAAAAATCAAAAAAAAAATTTTGGGAAAAAAAATTTGAAAAGGAAAATGAATAACGAAAAGGAAAATGGGTCATTTTCCTATTCAAAATCTAAAAAAAAAAAAAATAAATAATTTAGATAAAAAAAAATTGAAAAGGAAAATGAATACGGAAAAAGAAAATGGGTCATTTTCCTATTCAAAAGCTAAAAAAAAAAAATAAATAATTTAGATAAAAAAAAATTGAAAAGGAAAATAAATAACGAAAAGGAAAATGGGCCATTTTGCTTTTCAAAATCGAAAAGGAAAATGAAAAACGAAAAGGTAAATGAATAAAGAAAAGGAAAATGAATAAAGAAAAGGAAAATGAATAAAGAAAAGGAAAATGAATAAAGAAAAGGAAAATGAATAAAGAAAAGGAAAATGAGTCATTTTCCTATCCAAAATCGAAAAGGAAAATGAAAAACGAAAAGGAAAATTGGTCATTTTCCTATTCAAAATCTTAAAAAAAAAATCGAAAAAAAAATTTGAAAAGGAAAATGAATAACGAAAAGGAAAATGAGTCATTTTCCTATTCAAAATCGAAAAGGAAAATGGGTCATTTTCCTATTCAAAATCTAAATAAAAAAAAATCAAAAAAAAAAATTTTGGGAAAAAAATTTGAAAAGGAAAATGAATAACGAAAAGGAAAATGGGTCATTTTCCTATTCAAAATCTAAAAAAAAAAAAAAAAAAAAAAAAAAAAAAAAAAAAAAAATATTTGGATAAAAAAAAAAATGAAAAGGAAAATGAATACGGAAAAAGAAAATGGGTCATTTTCCTATTAAAAATCTAAAAAAAAAAACAAATCAAAAAAGAAATTTTTGGAAAAAAAATTGAAAAGGAAAATAAATAACGAAAAGGAAAATGGGCCATTTTGCTTTTCAAATTCGAAAAGGAAAATGAAAAACGAAAAGGAAAATGGATAAAGAAAAGGAAAATGAAAAAAGAAAAGGAAAATGAATAAAGAAAAGGAAAATGAGTCATCAAAATCGAAAAGGAAAATGAAACACGAAAAGGAAAATTGGTCATTTTCCTATTCAAAATCTATAAAAAAAAAAAATCGAAAAAAAAATTTGAAAAAAAAAATTGCAAAGGAAAATGAATAACGAAAAGGAAAATAAGTCATTTTCCTATTCAAAATCGATAAGGAAAATGAATAACGAAACAGAAAATGGGCCATTTTCCTATTCAAAATCGAAAAGGAATATGAAAAACGAAAAGGAAAATGAATAACGAAAAGGAAAATGAGTTATTTTCCTATTCAAAATCGAAAAGGAAAATGAAAAACGAAAAGGAAAATTGGTCATTTTCCTATTCAAAATCGAAAAAAAAAATCGAAAAAATAATTTTTGAAAAAAAAAATTTGAAAAGGAAAATCAATAACGAAAAGGAAAATTGGCCATTTTCCTATTCAAAATCGAAAAGGAAAATGAAAAACGAAAAGGAAAATGAATAACGAAAAGGAAAATGGGCAATTTTCCTATTCAAAATCGAAAAGGAAAATGAAAAACGAAAAGCAAAATGAGTCATTTTCCTATTCAAAATCGAAAAGGAAAATGAAAAACGAAAAGGAAAATGGGTCATTTTCCTATTCAAAATCTTAAAAAAAAAATCGAAAAAAAAAATTGAAAAGGAAAATGAATAACGAAAAGGAAAATGGGCAATTTTCTTATTCAAAATCGAAAAGTAAAATGAAAAACGAAAAGGAAAATGAGTCATTTTCCTATTCAAAATCGAAAAGGAAATAGAAAAACGAAAAGGAAAATGAATAACGAAAAGGAAAATGGGCCATTTTCCTACTCAAAATCGAAAATGAAAATGAAAAACGAAAAGGAAAATGAATAACGAAAAGGAAAATGAGTCATTTTCCTATTCAAAATCGAAAAGGAAAATGAATAACGAAGAGGAAAATGAGTCATTTTCCTATTCAAAATCGAAAAGGAAAATGGGTCATTTTCCTATTCAAAATCTAAAAAAAAAATCAAAAAAAAAAATTTTGGGAAAAAAAATTTGAAAAGGAAAATGAATAACGAAAAGGAAAATGGGTCATTTTCCTATTCAAAATCTAAAAAAAAAAATAAATAAATAATTTAGATAAAAAAAAATTGAAAAGGAAAATGAATACGGAAAAAGAAAATGGGTCATTTTCCTATTCAAAATCTAAAAAAAAAAATAAATAATTTAGATAAAAAAAAATTGAAAAGGAAAATAAATAACGAAAAGGAAAATGGGCCATTTTGCTTTTCAAAATCGAAAAGGAAAATGAAAAACGAAAAGGTAAATGAATAAAGAAAAGGAAAATGAATAAAGAAAAGGAAAATGAATAAAGAAAAGGAAAATGAATAAAGAAAAGGAAAATGAATAAAGAAAAGGAAAATGAGTCATTTTCCTATCCAAAATCGAAAAGGAAAATGAAAAACGAAAAGGAAAATTGGTCATTTTCCTATTCAAAATCTTAAAAAAAAAATCGAAAAAAAAATTTGAAAAGGAAAATGAATAACGAAAAGGAAAATGAGTCATTTTCCTATTCAAAATCGAAAAGGAAAATGGGTCATTTTCCTATTCAAAATCTAAATAAAAAAAAATCAAAAAAAAAATTTTGGGAAAAAAATTTGAAAAGGAAAATGAATAACGAAAAGGAAAATGGGTCATTTTCCTATTCAAAATCTAAAAAAAAAAAAAAAAAAAAAAAAAAAAAAAAAAAAAAAAAAAATATTTGGATAAAAAAAAAATGAAAAGGAAAATGAATACGGAAAAAGAAAATGGGTCATTTTCCTATTCAAAATCTAAAAAAAAAAAACAAATCAAAAAAGAAATTTTTGGAAAAAAAAATTGAAAAGGAAAATAAATAACGAAAAGGAAAATGGGCCATTTTGCTTTTCAAATTCGAAAAGGAAAATGAAAAACGAAAAGGAAAATGGATAAAGAAAAGGAAAATGAAAAAAGAAAAGGAAAATGAATAAAGAAAAGGAAAATGAGTCATCAAAATCGAAAAGGAAAATGAAACACGAAAAGGAAAATTGGTCATTTTCCTATTCAAAATCTAAAAAAAAAAAATCGAAAAAAAAATTTGAAAAAAAAAATTGCAAAGGAAAATGAATAACGAAAAGGAAAATAAGTCATTTTCCTATTCAAAATCGATAAGGAAAATGAATAACGAAAAAGAAAATGGGCCATTTTCCTATTCAAAATTGAAAAGGAAAATGAAAAACGAAAAGGAAAATGAATAACGAAAAGGAAACGAGTCATTTTCCTATTCAAAATCAAAAACAAAAAAAAATCGAAAAAAAAAATGAAAAAAAAAATTGAAAAGGAAAATGAATAACGAAAAGGAAAATGGGCCATTTTCCTATTCAAAATCGAAAAGGAATATGAAAAACGAAAAGGAAAATGAGTAACGAAAAGGAAAATGAGTCATTTTCCTATTCAAAATCGAAAAAAAAATGAAAAACGAAAAGGAAAATGAATAACGAAAAGGAAAATGAGTCATTTTCCTATTCAAAATCGAAAAGGAAAATGAAAAACGAAAAGTAAAATAGGTCATTTTCCTATTCAAAATCGAAAAAAAAATCGAAAAAAAAAAATTCTGTAAAAAAAAAATTGAAAAGGAAAGTGAAAAAACGAAAAGGAAAATGAATAACGAAAAGGAAAATGAGTCATTTTCCTATTCAAAATTGAAAAGGAAAATGAAAAACGAAAAGGAAAATGGGTCATTTTCCTATTCAAAATAAAAAAAAAAAAAAAAAAACGAAAAAAAAAAATTGAAAAGGAAAATGAATAACGAAAAGGAAAATGGGCCATTTGCCTATTCAAAATGGAAAAGGAATATGAAAAACGAAAAGGAAAAATGAAAAGGAAAATGAATAACGAAAAGGAAAATGAGTCATTTTCCTATTCAAAATCTTTAAAAAAAATCGGAAAAAAAATTTGAAAAGGAAAATGGGCCATTTTCCTATTCAAAATCGAAAAGGAAAATGAAAAACGAAAAGGAAAATGAATAACGAAAAGGAAAATGAATAACGAAAAGGAAAACGAGTCATTTTCCTATTCAAAATCGAAAAGGAAAAGGAAAAACGAAAAGGAAAATGGGTCATTTTCCTATTCAAAATCTTAAAAAAAAAATCGAAAAAAAAAATTGAAAAGGAAAATGAATAACGAAAAGGAAAATGGGTAATTTTCCTATTCAAAATCGAAAAGGAAAATGAAAAACGAAAAGGAAAATGAATAACGAAAAGGAAAATGGGCCATTTTCCTATTCAAAATCGAAAAAGAAAATGAAAAACGAAAAGGAAAATGAATAACCAGAAGGAAAATGAGTCATTTTCCTATTCAAAATCGAAAAGGAAAATGAATAAAGAAAAGGAAAATGGGCCATTTTCCTATTCAAAATCGAAAAGGAATATGAAAAACGAAAAGGAAAATGAGTAACGAAAAGGAAAATGAGTCATTTTCCTATTCAAAATCGAAAAAAAAAATGAAAAACGAAAAGGAAAATGAATAACGAAAAGGAAAATGAGTCATTTTCCTATTCAAAATCGAAAAGGAAAATGAAAAACGAAAAGTAAAATAGGTCATTTTCCTATTCAAAATCGAAAAAAAAATCGAAAAAAAAAATTTTGTAAAAAAAAAATTGAAAAGGAAAGTGAAAAAACGAAAAGGAAAATGAATAACGAAAAGGAAAATGAGTCATTTTCCTATTCAAAATTGAAAAGGAAAATGAAAAACGAAAAGGAAAATGGGTCATTTTCCTATTCAAAATAAAAAAAAAAAAAAAAAAACGAAAAAAAAAATTGAAAAGGAAAATGAATAACGAAAAGGAAAATGGGCCATTTGCCTATTCAAAATGGAAAAGGAATATGAAAAACGAAAAGGAAAATCGAAAAGGAAAATGAAAAACGAAAAGGAAAATGGGTCATTTTCCTATTCAAAATAAAAAAAAAAAAAAAAAACGAAAAAAAAAATTGAAAAGGAAAATGAATAACGAAAAGGAAAATGGGCCATTTGCCTATTCAAAATGGAAAAGGAATATGAAAAACGAAAAGGAAAATCGAAAAGGAAAATGAAAAACGAAAAGGAAAATGGGCCATTTGCCTATTCAAAATGGAAAAGGAATATGAAAAACGAAAAGGAAAATCGAAAAGGAAAATGAAAAACGAAAAGGAAAATGGGTCATTTTCCTATTCAAAATAAAAAAAAAAAAAAAAAAACGAAAAAAAAAAATTGAAAAGGAAAATGAATAACGAAAAGGAAAATGGGCCATTTGCCTATTCAAAATGGAAAAGGAATATGAAAAACGAAAAGGAAAAATGAAAAGGAAAATGAATAACGAAAAGGAAAATGAGTCATTTTCCTATTCAAAATCTTTAAAAAAAATCGGAAAAAAAATTTGAAAAGGAAAATGGGCCATTTTCCTATTCAAAATCGAAAAGGAAAATGAAAAACGAAAAGGAAAATGAATAACGAAAAGGAAAATGAATAACGAAAAGGAAAACGAGTCATTTTCCTATTCAAAATCGAAAAGGAAAAGGAAAAACGAAAAGGAAAATGGGTCATTTTCCTATTCAAAATCTTAAAAAAAAAATCGAAAAAAAAAATTGAAAAGGAAAATGAATAACGAAAAGGAAAATGGGTAATTTTCCTATTCAAAATCGAAAAGGAAAATGAAAAACGAAAAGGAAAATGAATAACGAAAAGGAAAATGGGCCATTTTCCTATTCAAAATCGAAAAAGAAAATGAAAAACGAAAAGGAAAATGAATAACCAGAAGGAAAATGAGTCATTTTCCTATTCAAAATCGAAAAGGAAAATGAATAAAGAAAAGGAAAATGGGCCATTTTCCTATTCAAAATCGAAAAGGAATATGAAAAACGAAAAGGAAAATGAGTAACGAAAAGGAAAATGAGTCATTTTCCTATTCAAAATCGAAAAAAAAAAATGAAAAACGAAAAGGAAAATGAATAACGAAAAGGAAAATGAGTCATTTTCCTATTCAAAATCGAAAAGGAAAATGAAAAACGAAAAGTAAAATAGGTCATTTTCCTATTCAAAATCGAAAAAAAAATCGAAAAAAAAAATTTTGTAAAAAAAAAATTGAAAAGGAAAGTGAAAAAACGAAAAGGAAAATGAATAACGAAAAGGAAAATGAGTCATTTTCCTATTCAAAATTGAAAAGGAAAATGAAAAACGAAAAGGAAAATGGGTCATTTTCCTATTCAAAATAAAAAAAAAAAAAAAAAAAACGAAAAAAAAAATTGAAAAGGAAAATGAATAACGAAAAGGAAAATGGGCCATTTGCCTATTCAAAATGGAAAAGGAATATGAAAAACGAAAAGGAAAATCGAAAAGGAAAATGAAAAACGAAAAGGAAAATGGGTCATTTTCCTATTCAAAATCGAAAAAAAAAATCGAAAAAAATTTTTTTTGAAAAAAAAATTTGAAATGGAAAATGGGCCATTTTCCTATTCAAAATTGAAAAGGAAAATGAAAAACGAAAAGGAAAATGGGTCATTTTCCTATTCAAAATCTTTAAAAAAAATCGGAAAAAAAATTTGAAAAGGAAAATGGGCCATTTTCCTATTCAAAATCGAAAAGGAAAATGAAAAACGAAAAGGAAAATGAATAACGAAAAGGAAAATGAATAACGAAAAGGAAAACGAGTCATTTTCCTATTCAAAATCGAAAAGGAAAAGGAAAAACGAAAAGGAAAATGGGTCATTTTCCTATTCAAAATCTTAAAAAAAAAATCGAAAAAAAAATTGAAAAGGAAAATGAATAACGAAAAGGTAAATGGGTAATTTTCCTATTCAAAATCGAAAAGGAAAATGAAAAACGAAAAGGAAAATGAATAACGAAAAGGAAAATGGGCCATTTTCCTATTCAAAATCGAAAAAGAAAATGAAAAACGAAAAGGAAAATGAATAACGAGAAGGAAAATGAGTCATTTTCCTATTCAAAATCGAAAAGGAAAATGAAAAACGAAAAGGAAAATGGGTCATTTTCCTATTCAAAATCAAAAAAAAAAAAAAAAAAACGAAAAAAAAAATTTGAAAAAAAAAATTGAAAAGGAAAATGAATAATGAAAAGAAAATGGGCCATTTGCCTATTCAAAATCGAAAAGGAATATGAAAAACGAAAAGGAAAATGAATAACGAAAAGGAAAATGAGTCATTTTCCTATTCAAAATCGAAAAGGAAAATGAAAAACGAAGAAAATGGGTCATTTTCCTATTCAAAATCGAAAAAAAAAATCGAAAAAAAAAATTTTGAAAAAAAAATTTAAAAAGGAAAATCAATAACGAAAAGGAAAATGGGCCATTTTCCTATTCAAAATCGAAAAGGAAAATGAAAAACGAAAAGGAAAATGAATAACGAAAAGGAAAATGAGTCATTTTCCTATTCAAAATCGAAAAGGAAAATGAAAAACGAAAAGGAAAATGGGTCATTTTCCTATTCAAAATCTTTAAAAAAAAATCGAAAAAAAAATTTGAAAAGGAAAATGAATAACGTAAAGGAAAATGGGCAATTTTCCTATTCAAAGTCGAAAAGGAAAATGAAAAACGAAAAGGAAAATGAGTCATTTTCCTATTCAAAATCGAAAAGGAAAATGAAAAACGAAAAGGAAAATGGGCAATTTTCCTATTCAAAATCGAAAAGGAATATGAAAAACGAAAAGGAAAATGAGTCATTTTCCTATTCAAAATCGAAAAAAAAATGAAAAACGAAAAGGAAAATGAAGAACGAAAACGAAAATGAGTCATTTTCCTATTCAAAATCGAAAAGGAAAATGAAAAACGAAAAGGAAAATGGGTCATTTCCTATTCAAAATCGAAAAAAAAATCGAAAAAAAAAAATTTGTAAAAAAAATGGGTCATTTTCCTATTCAAAATCTTAAAAAAAAATCGATTAAAAAAATTGAAAAGGAAAATGAATAACGAAAAGGAAAATGGGTAATTTTCCTATTCAAAATCGAAAAGGAACATGAAAAACGAAAAGGAAAATGAATAACGAAAAGGAAAATGGGCCATTTTCCTATTCAAAATCGAAAAAGAAAATGAAAAACGAAAAGGAAAATGAATAACGAGAAGGAAAATGAGTCATTTTCCTATTCAAAATCGAAAAGGAAAATGAAAAACGAAAAGGAAAATGGGTCATTTTCCTATTCAAAATAAAAAAAAAAAAAAAGAAAAAAAAAATTTGAAAAAAAAAATTGAAAAGGAAAATGAATAATGAAAAGAAAATGGGCCATTTGCCTATTCAAAATCGAAAAGGAATATGAAAAACGAAAAGGAAAATGAATAACGAAAAGGAAAATGAGTCATTTTCCTATTCAAAATCGAAAAGGAAAATGAAAAACGAAGAAAATGGGTCATTTTCCTATTTAAAATCGAAAAAAAAAATCGAAAAAAAAAATTTTGAAAAAAAAATTTAAAAAGGAAAATCAATAACGAAAAGGAAAATGGGCCATTTTCCTATTCAAAATCGAAAAGGAAAATGAAAAACGAAAAGGAAAATGAATAACGAAAAGGAAAATGAGTCATTTTCCTATTCAAAATCGAAAAGGAAAATGAAAAACGAAAAGGAAAATGGGTCATTTTCCTATTCAAAATCTTTAAAAAAAAATCGAAAAAAAAATTTGAAAAGGAAAATGAATAACGTAAAGGAAAATGGGCAATTTTCCTATTCAAAGTCGAAAAGGAAAATGAAAAACGAAAAGGAAAATGAAAAACAAAAAAGGAAAATGAGTCATTTTCCTATTCAAAATCGAAAAGGAAAATGAAAAACGAAAAGGAAAATCGGCAATTTTCCTATTCAAAATCGAAAAGGAATATGAAAAACGAAAAGGAAAATGAGTCATTTTCCTATTCAAAATCGAAAAAAAAAATGAAAAACGAAAAGGAAAATGAAGAACGAAAACGAAAATGAGTCATTTTCCTATTCAAAATCGAAAAGGAAAATGAAAAACGAAAAGGAAAATGGGTCATTTTCCTATTCAAAATCGAAAAAAAAATCGAAAAAAAAAAATTTTGTAAAAAAAAAATTGAAAAGGAAAGTGAAAAAACGAAAAGGAAAATGAAAAACGAAAAGGAAAATAAATAACGAAAAGGAAAATGAATAACGAAAAGGAAAATGAGTCATTTTCCTATTCAAAATCGAAAAGGAAAAGGAAAAACGAAAAGGAAAATGGGTCATTTTCCTATTCAAAATCTTAAAAAAAAAATCGAAAAAAAAAATTGAAAAGGAAAATGAATAACGAATAGGAAAATGGGCAATTTTCCTATTCAAAATCGAAAAGGAAAATGAAAAACGAAAAGGAAAATGAATAACGAAAAGGAAATTGAATAACGAAAACGAAAATGGGCCATTTTCCTATTCAAAATCGAAAAAGAAAATGAAAAACGAAAAGGAAAATGAATAACGAGAAGGAAAATGAGTCATTTTCCTATTCAAAATCGAAAAGGAAAATGAAAAACGAAAAGGAAAATGGGTCATTTTCCTATTCAAAATCAAAAAAAAAAAAAAAAACGAAAAAAAAAATTTGAAAAAAAAATTGAAAAGGAAAATGAATAATGAAAAGAAAATGGGCCATTTGCCTATTCAAAATCGAAAAGGAATATGAAAAACGAAAAGGAAAATGAATAACGAAAAGGAAAATGAGTCATTTTCCTATTCAAAATCGAAAAGGAAAATGAAAAACGAAGAAAATGGGTCATTTTCCTATTCAAAATCTTAAAAAAAAATCGAAAAAATAATTTTTGAAAAAAAAAATTTGAAAAGGAAAATCAATAACGAAAAGGAAAATTGGCTATTTTCCTATTCAAAATCGAAAAGGAAAATGAAAAACGAAAAGGAAAATGAATAACGAAAAGGAAAATGGGCAATTTTCCTATTCAAAATCGAAAAGGAAAATGAAAAACGAAAAGGAAAATGAGTCATTTTCCTATTCAAAATCGAAAAGGAAAATGAAAAACGAAAAGGAAAATGGGTCATTTTCCTATTCAAAATCTTAAAAAAAAAATCGAAAAAAAAATTTGAAAAGGAAAGTGAAAAAACGAAAAGGAAAATGAATAACGAAAAGGAAAATGAGTCATTTTCCTATTCAAAATTGAAAAGGAAAATGAAAAACGAAAAGGAAAATGGGTCATTTTCCTATTTAAAATCTTTTAAAAAAATCGGAAAAAAAATTTGAAAAGGAAAATGGGCCATTTTCCTATTCAAAATCGAAAAGGAAAATGAAAAACGAAAAGGAAAATGAATAACGAAAAGGAAAATGAATAACGAAAAGGAAAACGAGTCATTTTCCTATTCAAAATCGAAAAGGAAAAGGAAAAACGAAAAGGAAAATGGGTCATTTTCCTATTCAAAATCTTAAAAAAAAATCGAAAAAAAAATTGAAAAGGAAAATGAATAACGAAAAGGAAAATGGGTAATTTTCCTATTCAAAATCGAAAAGGAAAATGAAAAACGAAAAGGAAAATGAATAACGAAAAGGAAAATGGGCCATTTTCCTATTCAAAATCGAAAAAGAAAATGAAAAACGAAAAGGAAAATGAATAACGAGAAGGAAAATGAGTCATTTTCCTATTCAAAATCGAAAAGGAAAATGAAAAACGAAAAGGAAAATGGGTCATTTTCCTATTCAAAATCAAAAAAAAAAAAAAAACGAAAAAAAAAAATTGAAAAAAAAAATTGAAAAGGAAAATGAATAATGAAAAGAAAATGGGCCATTTGCCTATTCAAAATCGAAAAGGAATATGAAAAACGAAAAGGAAAATAAATAACGAAAAGGAAAATGAGTCATTTTCCTATTCAAAATCGAAAAGGAAAATGAAAAACGAAGAAAATGGGTCATTTTCCTATTCAAAATCGAAAAAAAAAATCGGAAAAAAAAATTTTGAAAAAAAAATTTAAAAAGGAAAATCAATAACGAAAAGGAAAATGGGCCATTTTCCTATTCAAAATCGAAAAGGAAAATGAAAAACGAAAAGGAAAATGAATAACGAAAAGGAAAATGAGTCATTTTCCTATTCAAAATCGAAAAGGAAAATGAAAAACGAAAAGGAAAATGGGTCATTTTCCTATTCAAAATCTTTAAAAAAAAATCGAAAAAAAAATTTGAAAAGGAAAATGAATAACGTAAAGGAAAATGGGCAATTTTCCTATTCAAAGTCGAAAAGGAAAATGAAAAACGAAAAGGAAAATGAAAAACAAAAAAGGAAAATGAGTCATTTTCCTATTCAAAATCGAAAAGGAAAATGAAAAACGAAAAGGAAAATGGGCAATTTTCCTATTCAAAATCAAAAAGGAATATGAAAAACGAAAAGGAAAATGAGTCATTTTCCTATTCAAAATCGAAAAGGAAAATGAAAAAGGAAAAGGAAAATGGGTCATTTTCCTATTCAAAATCGAAAAAAAAAATGAAAAACGAAAAGGAAAATGAAGAACGAAAACGAAAATGAGTCATTTTCCTATTCAAAATCGAAAAGGAAAATGAAAAAGGAAAAGGAAAATGGGTCATTTTCCTATTCAAAATCGAAAAAAAAATCGAAAAAAAAAATTTTGTAAAAAAAAAATTGAAAAGGAAAGTGAAAAAACGAAAAGGAAAATGAAAAACGAAAAGGAAAATAAATAACGAAAAGGAAAATGAATAACGAAAAGGAAAATGAGTCATTTTCCTATTCAAAATCGAAAAAGAAAATGAAAAACGAAAAGGAAAATGAATAACGAAAAGGAAAATGAGTCATTTTCCTATTCAAAATCGAAAAGGAAAATGAAAAACGAAAAGGAAAATGGGTCATTTTCCTATTCAAAATAAAAAAAAAAAAAAACGAAAAAAAATATTTGAAAAAAAAATTGAAAAGGAAAATGAATAATGAAAAGAAAATGGGCCATTTGCCTATTCAAAATCGAAAAGGAATATGAAAAACGAAAAGGAAAATGAATAACGAAAAGGAAAATGAGTCATTTTCCTATTCAAAATCGAAAAGGAAAATGAAAAACGAAGAAAATGGGTCATTTTCCTATTCAAAATCTTTAAAAAAAATCGAAAAAAAATATGAAAAGGAAAATGAATAACGAAAAGGAAAATGGGCCATTTTCCTATTCAAGATCGAAAAGGAAAACGAAAAACGAAAAGGAAAATGAATAACGAAAAGGAAAATGAGTCATTTTCCTATTCAAAATCGAAAAGGAAAAGGAAAAACGAAAAGGAAAATGGGTCATTTTCCTATTCAAAATATTATAAAAAAAAATCGAAAAAAAATTTGAAAAGGAAAATGAATAACGAAAAGGAAAAAGGGCAATTTTCCTATTCAAAATCGAAAAGGAAAATGAAAAACGAAGAGGAAAATGAATAACGAAAAGAAAAATGGGCCATTTTCCTATTCAAAATCGAAAAGGAAAATGAAAATCGAAAAGGAAAATGAATAACAAAAAGGAAAATGAGTCATTTTCCTATTCAAAATCGAAAAGGAAAATGAGTCATTTTCCTATTCAAAATCGAAAAGGAAAATGAATAACGAAAAGGAAAATGAGTCATTTTCCTATTCAAAGTCGAAAAGGAAAATAAAAAACGAAAAGGAAAATGGGTCATTTTCCTATTCAAAATAAAAAAAAAAACAAAAAAAAAACCGAAAAAAAAAATTTGAAAAAAAGAAATTGATAAGAAAAATGAATAACGAAAAGGAAAATGGGCCATTTGCCTATTCAAAATCGAAAAGGAATATGAAAAACGAAAAGGAAAATGAATAACGAAAAGGAAAATAAGTTATTTTCCTATTCAAAATCGAAAAGGAAAATGAAAAACGAAAAGGAAAATGGGTCATTTTCCTATTCAAAATCGAAAAAAAAATTCGAAAAAATAATTTTTGAAAAAAAAATTTGAAAAGGAAAATCAATAACGAAAAGGAAAATTGGCCATTTTCCTATTCAAAATCGAAAAGGAAAATGAGTCATTTTCCTATTCAAAATCGAAAAGGAAAATGAAAAACGAAAAGGAAAATGAGTCATTTTCCTATTCAAAATCGAAAAGGAAAATGAAGTATTTTCCTATTCAAAATCGAAAAGGAAAATGAAAAACGAAAAGGAAAATGGGTCATTTTCCTATTCAAAATCGAAAAAAAAATCGAAAAAAAAAATTTTGTAAAAAAAAAATTGAAAAGGAAAGTGAAAAAACGAAAAGGAAAATGAAAAACGAAAAGGAAAATAAATAACGAAAAGGAAAATGAATAACGAAAAGGAAAATGAGTCATTTTCCTATTCAAAATCGAAAAGGAAAAGGAAAAACGAAAAGGAAAATGGGTCATTTTCCTATTCAAAATCTTAAAAAAAAATCGAAAAAAAAAATTGAAAAGGAAAATGAATAACGAAAAGGAAAATGGGCAATTTTCCTATTCAAAATCGAAAAGGAAAATGAAAAACGAAAAGGAAAATGAATAACGAAAAGGAAATTGAATAACGAAAACGAAAATGGGCCATTTTCCTATTCAAAATCGAAAAAGAAAATGAAAAACGAAAAGGAAAATGAATAACGAGAAGGAAAATGAGTCATTTTCCTATTCAAAATCGAAAAGGAAAATGAAAAACGAAAAGGAAAATGGGTCATTTTCCTATTCAAAATCAAAAAAAAAAAAAAAAACGAAAAAAAATATTTGAAAAAAAAATTGAAAAGGAAAATGAATAATGAAAAGAAAATGGGCCATTTGCCTATTCAAAATCGAAAAGGAATATGAAAAACGAAAAGGAAAATGAATAACGAAAAGGAAAATGAGTCATTTTCCTATTCAAAATCGAAAAGGAAAATGAAAAACGAAGAAAATGGGTCATTTTCCTATTCAAAATCTTTAAAAAAAATCGAAAAAAAATATGAAAAGGAAAATGAATAACGAAAAGGAAAATGGGCCATTTTCCTATTCAAAATCGAAAAGAAAAACGAAAAACGAAAAGGAAAATGAATAACGAAAAGGAAAATGAGTCATTTTCCTATTCAAAATCGAAAAGGAAAAGGAAAAACGAAAAGGAAAATGGGTCATTTTCCTATTCAAAATCTTATAAAAAAAAATCGAAAAAAAAATTGAAAAGGAAAATGAATAACGAAGAGGAAAAAGGGCAATTTTCCTATTCAAAATCGAAAAGGAAAATGAAAAACGAAGAGGAAAATGAATAACGAAAAGAAAAATGGGCCATTTTCCTATTCAAAATCGAAAAGGAAAATGAAAATCGAAAAGGAAAATGAATAACAAAAAGGAAAATGAGTCATTTTCCTATTCAAAATCGAAAAGGAAAATGAGTCATTTTCCTATTCAAAATCGAAAAGGAAAATGAATAACGAAAAGGAAAATGAGTCATTTTCCTATTCAAAGTCGAAAAGGAAAATAAAAAACGAAAAGGAAAATGGGTCATTTTCCTATTCAAAATAAAAAAAAAACAAAAAAAAAAAACGAAAAAAAAAATTTGAAAAAAAAAATTGATAAGAAAAATGAATAACGAAAAGGAAAATGGGCCATTTGCCTATTCAAAATCGAAAAGGAATATGAAAAACGAAAAGGAAAATGAATAACGAAAAGGAAAATGAGTTATTTTCCTATTCAAAATCGAAAAGGAAAATGAAAAACGAAAAGGAAAATGGGTCATTTTCCTATTCAAAATCGAAAAAAAAATTCGAAAAAATAATTTTTGAAAAAAACGAAAAGGAAAATGAAGAACGAAAACGAAAATGAGTCATTTTCCTATTCAAAATCGAAAAGGAAAATGAAAAAGGAAAAGGAAAATGGGTCATTTTCCTATTCAAAATCGAAAAAAAAATCGAAAAAAAAAATTTTGTAAAAAAAAAATTGAAAAGGAAAGTGAAAAAACGAAAAGGAAAATGAAAAACGAAAAGGAAAATAAATAACGAAAAGGAAAATGAATAACGAAAAGGAAAATGAGTCATTTTCCTATTCAAAATCGAAAAGGAAAAGGAAAAGCGAAAAGGAAAATGGGTCATTTTCCTATTCAAAATCTTAAAAAAAAAATCGAAAAAAAAAATTGAAAAGGAAAATGAATAACGAAAAGGAAAATGGGCAATTTTCCTATTCAAAATCGAAAAGGAAAATGAAAAACGAAAAGGAAAATGAATAACGAAAAGGAAATTGAATAACGAAAACGAAAATGGGCCATTTTCCTATTCAAAATCGAAAAAGAAAATGAAAAACGAAAAGGAAAATGAATAACGAGAAGGAAAATGAGTCATTTTCCTATTCAAAATCGAAAAGGAAAATGAAAAACGAAAAGGAAAATGGGTCATTTTCCTATTCAAAATAAAAAAAAAAAAAAAACGAAAAAAAATATTTGAAAAAAAAATTGAAAAGGAAAATGAATAATGAAAAGAAAATGGGCCATTTGCCTATTCAAAATCGAAAAGGAATATGAAAAACGAAAAGGAAAATGAATAACGAAAAGGAAAATGAGTCATTTTCCTATTCAAAATCGAAAAGGAAAATGAAAAACGAAGAAAATGGGTCATTTTCCTATTCAAAATCTTTAAAAAAAATCGAAAAAAAATATGAAAAGGAAAATGAATAACGAAAAGGAAAATGGGCCATTTTCCTATTCAAAATCGAAAAGGAAAACGAAAAACGAAAAGGAAAATGAATAACGAAAAGGAAAATGAGTCATTTTCCTATTCAAAATCGAAAAGGAAAAGGAAAAACGAAAAGGAAAATGGGTCATTTTCCTATTCAAAATCTTATAAAAAAAAATCGAAAAAAAAATTGAAAAGGAAAATGAATAACGAAGAGGAAAAAGGGCAATTTTCCTATTCAAAATCGAAAAGGAAAATGAAAAACGAAGAGGAAAATGAATAACGAAAAGAAAAATGGGCCATTTTCCTATTCAAAATCGAAAAGGAAAATGAAAATCGAAAAGGAAAATGAATAACAAAAAGGAAAATGAGTCATTTTCCTATTCAAAATCGAAAAGGAAAATGAGTCATTTTCCTATTCAAAATCGAAAAGGAAAATGAATAACGAAAAGGAAAATGAGTCATTTTCCTATTCAAAGTCGAAAAGGAAAATAAAAAACGAAAAGGAAAATGGGTCATTTTCCTATTCAAAATAAAAAAAAAAACAAAAAAAAAACCGAAAAAAAAAATTTGAAAAAAAAAAATTGATAAGAAAAATGAATAACGAAAAGGAAAATGGGCCATTTGCCTATTCAAAATCGAAAAGGAATATGAAAAACGAAAAGGAAAATGAATAACGAAAAGGAAAATGAGTTATTTTCCTATTCAAAATCGAAAAGGAAAATGAAAAACGAAAAGGAAAATGGGTCATTTTCCTATTCAAAATCGAAAAAAAAATTCGAAAAAATAATTTTTGAAAAAAAAATTTGAAAAGGAAAATCAATAACGAAAAGGAAAATTGGCCATTTTCCTATTCAAAATCGAAAAGGAAAATGAAAAACGAAAAGGAAAATGAATAACGAAAAGGAAAATGGGCAATTTTCCTATTCAAAATCGAAAAGGAAAATGAAAAACGAAAAGGAAAATGAATAACGAAAACGAAAATGAGTCATTTTCCTATTCAAAATCGAAAAAAAAAAATGAAAAACGAAAAGGAAAATGAAGAACGAAAACGAAAATGAGTCATTTTCCTATTCAAAATCGAAAAGGAAAATGAAAAACGAAAAGGAAAATGGGTCATTTTCCTATTCAAAATCGAAAAAAAAATCGAAAAAAAAAATTTTGTAAAAAAAAAATTGAAAAGGAAAGTGAAAAAACGAAAAGGAAAATGAAAAACGAAAAGGAAAATAAATAACGAAAAGGAAAATGGGCAATTTTCCTATTCAAAATCGAAAAGGAAAATGAAAAACGAAAAGGAAAATGAATAACGAAAAGGAAATTGAATAACGAAAACGAAAATGGGCCATTTTCCTATTCAAAATCGAAAAAGAAAATGAAAAACGAAAAGGAAAATGAATAACGAGAAGGAAAATGAGTCATTTTCCTATTCAAAATCGAAAAGGAAAATGAAAAACGAAAAGGAAAATGGGTCATTTTCCTATTCAAAATCAAAAAAAAAAAAAAAAACGAAAAAAAATATTTGAAAAAAAAATTGAAAAGGAAAATGAATAATGAAAAGAAAATGGGCCATTTGCCTATTCAAAATCGAAAAGGAATATGAAAAACGAAAAGGAAAATGAATAACGAAAAGGAAAATGAGTCATTTTCCTATTCAAAATCGAAAAGGAAAATGAAAAACGAAGAAAATGGGTCATTTTCCTATTCAAAATCTTTAAAAAAAATCGAAAAAAAATATGAAAAGGAAAATGAATAACGAAAAGGAAAATGGGCCATTTTCCTATTCAAAATCGAAAAGAAAAACGAAAAACGAAAAGGAAAATGAATAACGAAAAGGAAAATGAGTCATTTTCCTATTCAAAATCGAAAAGGAAAAGGAAAAACGAAAAGGAAAATGGGTCATTTTCCTATTCAAAATCTTATAAAAAAAAATCGAAAAAAAAATTGAAAAGGAAAATGAATAACGAAGAGGAAAAAGGGCAATTTTCCTATTCAAAATCGAAAAGGAAAATGAAAAACGAAGAGGAAAATGAATAACGAAAAGAAAAATGGGCCATTTTCCTATTCAAAATCGAAAAGGAAAATGAAAATCGAAAAGGAAAATGAATAACAAAAAGGAAAATGAGTCATTTTCCTATTCAAAATCGAAAAGGAAAATGAGTCATTTTCCTATTCAAAATCGAAAAGGAAAATGAATAACGAAAAGGAAAATGAGTCATTTTCCTATTCAAAGTCGAAAAGGAAAATAAAAAACGAAAAGGAAAATGGGTCATTTTCCTATTCAAAATAAAAAAAAAACAAAAAAAAAAAACGAAAAAAAAAATTTGAAAAAAAAAATTGATAAGAAAAATGAATAACGAAAAGGAAAATGGGCCATTTGCCTATTCAAAATCGAAAAGGAATATGAAAAACGAAAAGGAAAATGAATAACGAAAAGGAAAATGAATAACGAAAAGGAAAATGAGTCATTTTCCTATTCAAAATCGAAAAGGAAAAGGAAAAGCGAAAAGGAAAATGGGTCATTTTCCTATTCAAAATCTTAAAAAAAAAATCGAAAAAAAAAATTGAAAAGGAAAATGAATAACGAAAAGGAAAATGGGCAATTTTCCTATTCAAAATCGAAAAGGAAAATGAAAAACGAAAAGGAAAATGAATAACGAAAAGGAAATTGAATAACGAAAACGAAAATGGGCCATTTTCCTATTCAAAATCGAAAAAGAAAATGAAAAACGAAAAGGAAAATGAATAACGAGAAGGAAAATGAGTCATTTTCCTATTCAAAATCGAAAAGGAAAATGAAAAACGAAAAGGAAAATGGGTCATTTTCCTATTCAAAATAAAAAAAAAAAAAAAACGAAAAAAAATATTTGAAAAAAAAATTGAAAAGGAAAATGAATAATGAAAAGAAAATGGGCCATTTGCCTATTCAAAATCGAAAAGGAATATGAAAAACGAAAAGGAAAATGAATAACGAAAAGGAAAATGAGTCATTTTCCTATTCAAAATCGAAAAGGAAAATGAAAAACGAAGAAAATGGGTCATTTTCCTATTCAAAATCTTTAAAAAAAATCGAAAAAAAATATGAAAAGGAAAATGAATAACGAAAAGGAAAATGGGCCATTTTCCTATTCAAAATCGAAAAGGAAAACGAAAAACGAAAAGGAAAATGAATAACGAAAAGGAAAATGAGTCATTTTCCTATTCAAAATCGAAAAGGAAAAGGAAAAACGAAAAGGAAAATGGGTCATTTTCCTATTCAAAATCTTATAAAAAAAAATCGAAAAAAAAATTGAAAAGGAAAATGAATAACGAAGAGGAAAAAGGGCAATTTTCCTATTCAAAATCGAAAAGGAAAATGAAAAACGAAGAGGAAAATGAATAACGAAAAGAAAAATGGGCCATTTTCCTATTCAAAATCGAAAAGGAAAATGAAAATCGAAAAGGAAAATGAATAACAAAAAGGAAAATGAGTCATTTTCCTATTCAAAATCGAAAAGGAAAATGAGTCATTTTCCTATTCAAAATCGAAAAGGAAAATGAATAACGAAAAGGAAAATGAGTCATTTTCCTATTCAAAGTCGAAAAGGAAAATAAAAAACGAAAAGGAAAATGGGTCATTTTCCTATTCAAAATAAAAAAAAAAACAAAAAAAAAACCGAAAAAAAAAATTTGAAAAAAAAAAATTGATAAGAAAAATGAATAACGAAAAGGAAAATGGGCCATTTGCCTATTCAAAATCGAAAAGGAATATGAAAAACGAAAAGGAAAATGAATAACGAAAAGGAAAATGAGTTATTTTCCTATTCAAAATCGAAAAGGAAAATGAAAAACGAAAAGGAAAATGGGTCATTTTCCTATTCAAAATCGAAAAAAAAATTCGAAAAAATAATTTTTGAAAAAAAAATTTGAAAAGGAAAATCAATAACGAAAAGGAAAATTGGCCATTTTCCTATTCAAAATCGAAAAGGAAAATGAAAAACGAAAAGGAAAATGAATAACGAAAAGGAAAATGGGCAATTTTCCTATTCAAAATCGAAAAGGAAAATGAAAAACGAAAAGGAAAATGAGTCATTTTCCTATTCAAAATCGAAAAGGAAAATGAAAAACGAAAAGGAAAATGGGTCATTTTCCTATTCAAAATCTTAAAAAAAAAATCGAAAAAAAAATTTGAAAAGGAAAGTGAAAAAACGAAAAGGAAAATGAATAACGAAAACGAAAATGAGTCATTTTCCTATTCAAAATCGAAAAAAAAAAATGAAAAACGAAAAGGAAAATGAAGAACGAAAACGAAAATGAGTCATTTTCCTATTCAAAATCGAAAAGGAAAATGAAAAACGAAAAGGAAAATGGGTCATTTTCCTATTCAAAATCGAAAAAAAAATCGAAAAAAAAAATTTTGTAAAAAAAAAATTGAAAAGGAAAGTGAAAAAACGAAAAGGAAAATGAAAAACGAAAAGGAAAATAAATAACGAAAAGGAAAATGAATAACGAAAAGGAAAATGAGTCATTTTCCTATTCAAAATCGAAAAGGAAAAGGAAAAACGAAAAGGAAAATGGGTCATTTTCCTATTCAAAATCTTAAAAAAAAATCGAAAAAAAAAATTGAAAAGGAAAATGAATAACGAAAAGGAAAATGGGCAATTTTCCTATTCAAAATCGAAAAGGAAAATGAAAAACGAAAAGGAAAATGAATAACGAAAAGGAAATTGAATAACGAAAACGAAAATGGGCCATTTTCCTATTCAAAATCGAAAAAGAAAATGAAAAACGAAAAGGAAAATGAATAACGAGATGGAAAATGAGTCATTTTCCTATTCAAAATCGAAAAGGAAAATGAAAAACGAAAAGGAAAATGGGTCATTTTCCTATTCAAAATCAAAAAAAAAAAAAAAACGAAAAAAAATATTTGAAAAAAAAATTGAAAAGGAAAATGAATAATGAAAAGAAAATGGGCCATTTGCCTATTCAAAATCGAAAAGGAATATGAAAAACGAAAAGGAAAATGAATAACGAAAAGGAAAATGAGTCATTTTCCTATTCAAAATCGAAAAGGAAAATGAAAAACGAAGAAAATGGGTCATTTTCCTATTCAAAATCTTTAAAAAAAATCGAAAAAAAATATGAAAAGGAAAATGAATAACGAAAAGGAAAATGGGCCATTTTCCTATTCAAAATCGAAAAGGAAAACGAAAAACGAAAAGGAAAATGAATAACGAAAAGGAAAATGAGTCATTTTCCTATTCAAAATCGAAAAGGAAAAGGAAAAACGAAAAGGAAAATGGGTCATTTTCCTATTCAAAATCTTATAAAAAAAAATCAAAAAAAAAATTGAAAAGGAAAATGAATAACGAAGAGGAAAAAGGGCAATTTTCCTATTCAAAATCGAAAAGGAAAATGAAAAACGAAGAGGAAAATGAATAACGAAAAGAAAAATGGGCCATTTTCCTATTCAAAATCGAAAAGGAAAATGAAAATCGAAAAGGAAAATGAATAACAAAAAGGAAAATGAGTCATTTTCCTATTCAAAATCGAAAAGGAAAATGAGTCATTTTCCTATTCAAAATCGAAAAGGAAAATGAATAACGAAAAGGAAAATGAGTCATTTTCCTATTCAAAGTCGAAAAGGAAAATAAAAAACGAAAAGGAAAATGGGTCATTTTCCTATTCAAAATAAAAAAAAAAACAAAAAAAAAACGAAAAAAAAAATTTGAAAAAAAAAATTGATAAGAAAAATGAATAACGAAAAGGAAAATGGGCCATTTGCCTATTCAAAATCGAAAAGGAATATGAAAAACGAAAAGGAAAATGAATAACGAAAAGGAAAATGAGTTATTTTCCTATTCAAAATCGAAAAGGAAAATGAAAAACGAAAAGGAAAATGGGTCATTTTCCTATTCAAAATCGAAAAAAAAATTCGAAAAAATAATTTTTGAAAAAAAAATTTGAAAAGGAAAATCAATAACGAAAAGGAAAATTGGCCATTTTCCTATTCAAAATCGAAAAGGAAAATGAAAAACGAAAAGGAAAATGAATAACGAAAAGGAAAATGGGCAATTTTCCTATTCAAAATCGAAAAGGAAAATGAAAAACGAAAAGGAAAATGAGTCATTTTCCTATTCAAAATCGAAAAGGAAAATGGGTCATTTTCCTATTCAAAATCTTAAAAAAAAAATCGAAAAAAAAATTTGAAAAGGAAAGTGAAAAAACGAAAAGGAAAATGAATAACGAAAAGGAAAATGAGTCATTTTCCTATTCAACATTGAAAAGGAAAATGAAAAACGAAAAGGAAAATGGGTCATTTTCCTATTCAAAATCTTTTAAAAAAATCGGAAAAAAAATTGAAAAGGAAAATGAATAACGAAAAGGAAAATGGGCCATTTTCCTATTCAAAATCGAAAAGGAAAATGAAAAACGAAAAGGAAAATGAATAACGAAAAGGAAAATGAATAACGAAAAGGAAAACGAGTCATTTTCCTATTCAAAATCGAAAAGGAAAAGGAAAAACGAAAAGGAAAATGGGTCATTTTCCTATTCAAAATATTAAAAAAAAATCGAAAAAAAAAATTGAAAAGGAAAATGAATAACGAAAAGGAAAAGGGGTTATTTTCCTATTCAAAATCGAAAAGGAAAATGAAAAACGAAAAGGAAAATGAATAACGAAAAGGAAAATGGGCCATTTTCCTATTCAAAATCGAAAAAGAAAATGAAAAACGAAAAGGAAAATGAATAACGAGAAGGAAAATGAGTCATTTTCCTATTCAAAATCGAAAAGGAAAATGAAAAACGAAAAGGAAAATGGGTCATTTTCCTATTCAAAATCAAAAAAAAAAAAAAAAAACGAAAAAAAAAATTTGAAAAAAAAAATTGAAAAGGAAAATGAATAATGAAAAGAAAATGGGCCATTTGCCTATTCAAAATCGAAAAGGAATATGAAAAACGAAAAGGAAAATAAATAACGAAAAGGAAAATGAGTCATTTTCCTATTCAAAATCGAAAAGGAAAATGAAAAACGAAGAAAATGGGTCATTTTCCGATTCAAAATCGAAAAAAAAATCGAAAAAAAAAATTTTGAAAAAAAAATTTAAAAAGGAAAATCAATAACGAAAAGGAAAATGGGCCATTTTCCTATTCAAAATCGAAAAGGAAAATGAAAAACGAAAAGGAAAATGAATAACGAAAAGGAAAATGTGTCATTTTCCTATTCAAAATCGAAAAGGAAAATGAAAAACGAAAAGGAAAATGGGTCATTTTCCTATTCAAAATCTTTAAAAAAAAATCGAAAAAAAAAATTGAAAAGGAAAATGAATAACGTAAAGGAAAATGGGCAATTTTCCTATTCAAAGTGGAAAAGGAAAATGAAAAACGAAAAGGAAAATGAAAAACAAAAAAGGAAAATGAGTCATTTTCCTATTCAAAATCGAAAAGGAAAATGAAAAACGAAAAGGAAAATGGGCAATTTTCCTATTCAAAATCGAAAAGGAATATGAAAAACGAAAAGGAAAATGAGTCATTTTCCTATTCAAAATTGAAAAGGAAAATGAAAAACGAAAAGGAAAATAGGTCATTTTCCTATTCAAAATAAAAAAAAAAAAAAAAAAAAAAAAAAAAAAATTTGAAAAAAAAAATTGAAAAGGAAAATGAATAACGAAAAGGAAAATGGGCCATTTGCCTATTCAAAATGGAAAAGGAATATGAAAAACGAAAAGGAAAATGAATAATGAAAAGGAAAATGAATAACGAAAAGGAAAATGAGTCATTTTCCTATTCAAAATCGAAAAGGAAAATGAAAAACGAAAAGGAAAATGGGTCATTTTCCTATTCAAAATCGAAAAAAAAAATCGAAAAAAAATTTTTTGAAAAAAAAAATTGAAATGGAAAATGGGCCATTTTCCTATTCAAAATCGAAAAGGAAAATGAAAAACGAAAAGGAAAATGAGTCATTTTCCTATTCAAAATCGAAAAGGAAAATGAAAAACGAAAAGGAAAATGGGTCATTTTCCTATTCAAAATCTTTAAAAAAAATCGGAAAAAAAATTTGAAAAGGAAAATGAATAACGAAAAGGAAAATGAATAACGAAAAGGAAAATGAGTCATTTTCCTATTCAAAATCGAAAAGGAAAAGGAAAAACGAAAAGGAAAATGGGTCATTTTCCTATTCAAAATCTTAAAAAAAAAATCGAAAAAAAAATTGAAAAGGAAAATGAATAACGAAAAGGAAAATGGGCAATTTTCCTATTCAAAATCGAAAAGGAAAATCAAAAACGAAAAGGAAAATGAATAACGAAAAGGAAATTGAATAACGAAAACGAAAATGGGCCATTTTCCTATTCAAAATCGAAAAAGAAAATGAAAAACGAAAAGGAAAATGAATAACGAGAAGGAAAATGAGTCATTTTCCTATTCGAAAAGGAAAATGAAAAACGAAAAGGAAAATGGGTCATTTTCCTATTCAAAATCAAAAAAAAAAAAAACGAAAATAAAAATTTGAAAAAAAAAATTGAAAAGGAAAATGAATAATGAAAAGAAAATGGGCCATTTGCCTATTCAAAATCGAAAAGGAATATGAAAAACGAAAAGGAAAATGAATAACGAAAAGGAAAATGAGTCATTTTCCTATTCAAAATCGAAAAGGAAAATGAAAAACGAAGAAAATGGGTCATTTTCCTATTCAAAATCTTAAAAAAAAATCGATAAAAAATATGAAAAGGAAAATGAATAACGAAAAGGAAAATGGGCCATTTTCCTATTCAAAATCGAAAAGGAAAACGAAAAACGAAAAGGAAAATGAATAACGAAAAGGAAAATGAGTCATTTTCCTATTCAAAATCGAAAAGGAAAAGGAAAAACGAAAAGGAAAATGGGTCATTTTCCTATTCAAAATCTTATAAAAAAAAATCGAAAAAAAAATTGAAAAGGAAAATGAATAACGAAGAGGAAAAAGGGCAATTTTCCTATTCAAAATCGAAAAGGAAAATGAAAAACGAAGAGGAAAATGAATAACGAAAATAAAAATGGGCCATTTTCCTATTCAAAATCGAAAAGGAAAATGAAAATCGAAAAGGAAAATGAATAACAAAAAGGAAAATGAGTCATTTTCCTATTCAAAATCGAAAAGGAAAATGAGTCATTTTCCTATTCAAAATCGAAAAGGAAAATGAATAACGAAAAGGAAAATGAGTCATTTTCCTATTCAAAGTCGAAAAGGAAAATAAAAAACGAAAAGGAAAATGGGTCATTTTCCTATTCAAAATAAAAAAAAAAACAAAAAAAAAAAACGAAAAAAAAAATTTGAAAAAAAAAATTGATAAGAAAAATGAATAACGAAAAGGAAAATGGGCCATTTGCCTATTCAAAATCGAAAAGGAATATGAAAAACGAAAAGGAAAATGAATAACGAAAAGGAAAATGAGTTATTTTCCTATTCAAAATCGAAAAGGAAAATGAAAAACGAAAAGGAAAATGGGTCATTTTCCTATTCAAAATCGAAAAAAAATTCGAAAAAATAATTTTTGAAAAAAAAATTTGAAAAGGAAAATCAATAACGAAAAGGAAAATTGGCCATTTTCCTATTCAAAATCGAAAAGGAAAATGAAAAACGAAAAGGAAAATGAGTCATTTTCCTATTCAAAATCGAAAAGGAAAATGAAAAACGAAAAGGAAAATGGGTCATTTTCCTATTCAATATCTTAAAAAAAAATCGAAAAAAAAATTTGAAAAGGAAAGTGAAAAAACGAAAAGGAAAATGAATAACGAAAAGGAAAATGAGTCATTTTCCTATTCAAAATTGAAAAGGAAAATGAAAAACGAAAAGGAAAATGGGTCATTTTCCTATTCAAAATCTTTTAAAAAAATCGGAAAAAAAAATTGAAAAGGAAAATGAATAACGAAAAGGAAAATGGGCCATTTTTCTATTCAAAATCGAAAAGGAAAATGAAAAACGAAAAGGAAAATGAATAACGAAAAGGAAAATGAATAACGAAAAGGAAAACGAGTCATTTTCCTATTCAAAATCGAAAAGGAAAAGGAAAAACGAAAAGGAAAATGGGTCATTTTCCTATTCAAAATCTTAAAAAAAAATCGAAAAAAAAAAATTGAAAAGGAAAATGAATAACGAAAAGGAAAATTGGTTATTTTCCTATTCAAAATCGAAAAGGAAAATGAAAAACGAAAAGGAAAATGAATAACGAAAAGGAAAATGGGCCATTTTCCTATTCAAAATCGAAAAAGAAAATGAAAAACGAAAAGGAAAATGAATAACGAGAAGGAAAATGAGTCATTTTCCTATTCAAAATCGAAAAGGAAAATGAAAAACGAAAAGGAAAATGGGTCATTTTCCTATTCAAAATCAAAAAAAAAAAAAAACGAAAAAAAGAATTTGAAAAAAAAAATTGAAAAGGAAAATGAATAATGAAAAGAAAATGGGCCATTTGCCTATTCAAAATCGAAAAGGAATATGAAAAACGAAAAGGAAAATAAATAACGAAAAGGAAAATGAGTCATTTTCCTATTCAAAATCGAAAAGGAAAATGAAAAACGAAGAAAATGGGTCATTTTCCTATTCAAAATCGAAAAAAAAATTTTGAAAAAAAAATTTAAAAAGGAAAATCAATAACGAAAAGGAAAATGGGCCATTTTCCTATTCAAAATCGAAAAGGAAAATGAAAAACGAAAAGGAAAATGAATAACGAAAAGGAAAATGAGTCATTTTCCTATTCAAAATCGAAAAGGAAAATGAAAAACGAAAAGGAAAATGGGTCATTTTCCTATTCAAAATCTTTAAAAAAAAATCGAAAAAAAAATTTGAAAAGGAAAATGAATAACGTAAAGGAAAATGGGCAATTTTCCTATTCAAAGTCGAAAAGGAAAATGAAAAACGAAAAGGAAAATGAAAAACAAAAAAGGAAATTGAGTCATTTTCCTATTCAAAATCGAAAAGGAAAATGAAAAACGAAAAGGAAAATGGGCAATTTTCCTATTCAAAATCGAAAAGGAATATGAAAAACGAAAAGGAAAATGAGTCATTTTCCTATTCAAAATCGAAAAAAAAAATGAAAAACGAAAAGGAAAATGAAGAACGAAAACGAAAATGAGTCATTTTCCTATTCAAAATCGAAAAGGAAAATGAAAAACGAAAAGGAAAATGGGTCATTTTCCTATTCAAAATCGAAAAAAAAATCGAAAAAAAAAATTTTGTAAAAAAAAAATTGAAAAGGAAAGTGAAAAAACGAAAAGGAAAATGAATAACGAAAAGGAAAATGAGTCATTTTCCTATTCAAAATTGAAAAGGAAAATGAAAAACGAAAAGGAAAATAGGTCATTTTCCTATTCAAAATAAAAAAAAAAAAAAAACCAAAAAAAAAATTTGAAAAAAAAAATTGAAAAGGAAAATGAATAACGAAAAGGAAAATGGGCCATTTTCCTATTCAAAATCGAAAAGGAAAATGAAAAACGAAAAGGAAAATGAATAATGAAAAGGAAAATGAATAACAAAAAGGAAAATGAATAACAAAAAGGAAAATGAGTCATTTTCCTATTCAAAATCGAAAAGGAAAATGAAAAACGAAAAGGAAAATGGGTCATTTTCCTATTCAAAATCGAAAAAAAAATTTTTGAAAAAAAAATTTGAAATGGAAAATGGGCCATTTTCCTATTCAAAATCGAAAAGGAAAATGAAAAACGAAAAGGAAAATGAGTCATTTTCCTATTCAAAATCGAAAAGGAAAATGAAAAACGAAAAGGAAAATGGGTCATTTTCCTATTCAAAATCTTTAAAAAAAATCGGAAAAAAAATTTGAAAAGGAAAATGAATAACGAAAAGGAAAATGAATAACGAAAAGGAAAATGAGTCATTTTCCTATTCAAAATCGAAAAGGAAAAGGAAAAACGAAAAGGAAAATGGGTCATTTTCCTATTCAAAATCTTTAAAAAAAAATCGAAAAAAAAATTGAAAAAGAAAATGAATAACGAAAAGGAAAATGGGCAATTTTCCTATTCAAAATCGAAAAGGAAAATGAAAAACGAAAAGGAAAATGAATAACGAAAAGGAAATTGAATAACGAAAACGAAAATGGGCCATTTTCCTATTCAAAATCGAAAAAGAAAATGAAAAACGAAAAGGAAAAGGAATAACGAGAAGGAAAATTAGTCATTTTCCTATTCAAAATCGAAAAGGAAAATGAAAAACGAAAAGGAAAATGGGTCATTTTCCTATTCAAAATCAAAAAAAAAAAAAAAAACGAAAAAAAAAATTTGAAAAAAAAAAATTGAAAAGGAAAATGAATAATGAAAAGAAAATGGGCCATTTGCCTATTCAAAATCGAAAAGGAATATGAAAAACGAAAAGGAAAATGAATAACGAAAAGGAAAATGAGCCATTTTCCTATTCAAAATCGAAAAGGAAAATGAAAAACGAAGAAAATGGGTCATTTTCCTATTCAAAATCTTTAAAAAAAATCGAAAAAAAATATGAAAAGGAAAATGAATAACGAAAAGGAAAATGGGCCATTTTCCTATTCAAAATCGAAAAGGAAAACGAAAAACGAAAAGGAAAATGAATAACGAAAAGGAAAATGAGTCATTTTCCTATTCAAAATCGAAAAGGAAAAGGAAAAACGAAAAGAAAAATGGGTCATTTTCCTATTCAAAATCTTATAAAAAAAAATCGAAAAAAAAATTGAAAAGGAAAATGAATAACGAAAAGGAAAAAGGGCAATTTTCCTATTCAAAATCGAAAAGGAAAATGAAAAACGAAGAGAAAAATGAATAACGAAAAGAAAAATGGGCCATTTTCCTATTCAAAATCGAAAAGGAAAATGAAAATCGAAAGGAAAATGAATAACAAAAAGGAAAATGAGTCATTTTCCTATTCAAAATCGAAAAGGAAAATGAATAACGAAAAGGAAAATGAGTCATTTTCCTATTCAAAATCGAAAAGGAAAATGAATAACGAAAAGGAAAATGAGCCATTTTCTTATTCAAAGTCGAAAAGGAAAATAAAAAACGAAAAGGAAAATGGGTCATTTTCCTATTCAAAATAAAAAAAAAAACAAAAAAAAAAAACGAAAAAAAAAATTTGAAAAAAAAAATTGATAAGAAAAATGAATAACGAAAAGGAAAATGGGCCATTTGCCTATTCAAAATCGAAAAGGAATATGAAAAACGAAAAGGAAAATGAATAACGAAAAGGAAATTGAGTTATTTTCCTATTCAAAATCGAAAAGGAAAATGAAAAACGAAAAGGAAAATGGGTCATTTTCCTATTCAAAATCGAAAAAAAAAAATCGAAAAAATAATTTTTGAAAAAAAAAATTTGAAAAGGAAAATCAATAACGAAAAGGAAAATTGGCCATTTTCCTATTCGAAATCGAAAAGGAAAATGAAAAACGAAAAGGAAAATGAATAACGAAAAGGAAAATGGGCAATTTTTCTATTCAAAATCGAAAAGGAAAATGAAAAACGAAAAGGAAAATGAGTCATTTTCCTATTCAAAATCGAAAAGGAAAATGAAAAACGAAAAGGAAAATGGGTCATTTTCCTATTCAAAATCTTAAAAAAAAAATCGAAAAAAAAATTTGAAAATGAAAATGAATAACGAAAAGGAAAATGGGCAATTTTTCTTATTCAAAATCGAAAAGTAAAATGAAAAACGAAAAGGAAAATGAGTCATTTTCCTATTCAAAATCGAAAAGGAAATAGAAAAACGAAAAGGAAAATGAATAACGAAAAGGAAAATGGGCCATTTTCCTACTCAAAATCGAAAATAAAAATGAAAAACGAAAAGGAAAATGAATAACGAAAAGGAAAATGAGTCATTTTCCTATTCAAAATCGAAAAGGAAAATGAATAACGAAGAGGAAAATGAGTCATTTTCCTATTCAAAATCGAAAAGGAAAATGGGTCATTTTCCTATTCAAAATCTAAAAAAAAAAAAATCAAAAAAAAAATTTTGGGAAAAAAAATTTGAAAAGGAAAATGAATAACGAAAAGGAAAATGGGTCATTTTCCTATTCAAAATCTAAAAAAAAAAAATAAATAATTTGGATAAAAAAAAATTGAAAAGGAAAATGAATACGGAAAAAGAAAATGGGTCATTTTCCTATTCAAAATCTAAAAAAAAAAAAAATCAAAAAATAATTTTTCGGAAAAAAAATTTGAAAAGGAAAATGAATAACGAAAAGGAAAATGGGCCATTTTGCTTTTCAAAATCGAAAAGGAAAATGAAAAACGAAAAGGTAAATGAATAAAGAAAAGGAAAATGAATAAAGAAAAGGAAAATGAATAAAGAAAAGGAAAATGAATAAAGAAAAGGAAAATGAGTCATTTTCCTATTCAAAATCGAAAAGGAAAATGAAAAACGAAAAGGAAAATTTGTCATTTTCCTATTCAAAATCTTAAAAAAAAAAATCGAAAAAAAAATTTGAAAAGGAAAATGAATAACGAAAAGGAAAATGGGCAATTTTCCTATTCAAAATCGAAAAGGAAAATGAAAAACGAAAAGGAAAATGTGTCATTTTCCTATTCAAAATCGAAAAGGAAATAGAAAAACGAAAATGAAAATGAATATCGAAAAGGAAAATGGGCCATTTTCCTACTCAAAATCGAAAATGAAAATGAAAAACGAAAAGGAAAATGAATAACGAAAAGAAAAATGAGTCATTTTCCTTTTCAAAATCGAAAAGGAAAATGAATAACGAAAAGGAAAATGAGTCATTTTCCTATTCAAAATCGAAAAGGAAAATGGGTCATTTTCCTATTCAAAATCTAAAAAAAAAAAAAATCAAAAAACAAATTTTGGGAAAAAAAATTTGAAAAGGAAAATGAATAACAAAAAGGAAAATGGGTCATTTTCCTATTCAAAATCTAAAAAAAAAAAAAAAAAAAAAAAAAAAAATAAATAAATATTTGGATAAAAAAAAAATGAAAAGGAAAATGAATACGGAAAAAGAAAATGGGTCATTTTCCTATTCAAAATCTAAAAAAAAAAAAAAATCAAAGAAATTTTTGGAAAAAAAATTTGAAAAGGAAAATAAATTACGAAAAGGAAAATGGGCCATTTTGCTTTTCAAATTCGAAAAGGAAAATGAAAAACGAAAAGGAAAATGGATAAAGAAAAGGAAAATGAAAAAAGAAAAGGAAAATGAATAAAGAAAAGGAAAATGAGTCATTTTCCTATTCAAAATCGAAAAGGAAAATGAAACACGAAAAGGAAAATTGGTCATTTTCCTATTCAAAATCTAAAAAAAAAAAAATCGAAAAAAAAATTGGAAAAAAAAATTGCAAAGGAAAATGAATAACGAAAAGGAAAATAAGTCATTTTCCTATTCAAAATTGATAAGGAAAATGAATAACGAAAAAGAAAATGGGCCATTTTCCTATTCAAAATTGAAAAGGAAAATGAAAAACGAAAAGGAAAATGAATAACGAAAAGGAAACGAGTCATTTTCCTATTCAAAATCAAAAACAAAAAAAAATCGAAAAAAAAAAAATGAAAAAAAAATTGAAAAGGAAAATGAATAACGAAAAGGAAAATGGGCCATTTTCCTATTCAAAATCGAAAAGGAATATGAAAAACGAAAAGGAAAATGAGTAACGAAAAGGAAAATGAGTCATTTTCCTATTCAAAATCGAAAAAAAAAATGAAAAACGAAAAGGAAAATGAATAACGAAAAGGAAAATGAGTCATTTTCCTATTCAAAATCGAAAAGGAAAATGAAAAACAAAAAGTAAAATGGGTCATTTTCCTATTCAAAATCGAAAAAAAAATCGAAAAAAAAAAAATTTGTAAAAAAAAAATTGAAAAGGAAAGTGAAAAAACGAAAAGGAAAATGAATAACGAAAAGGAAAATGAGTCATTTTCCTATTCAAAATTGAAAAGGAAAATGAAAAACGAAAAGGAAAATGGGTCATTTTCCTATTCAAAATAAAAAAAAAAAAAAACGAAAAAAAAAAATTGAAAAGGAAAATGAATAACGAAAAGGAAAATGGGCCATTTGCCTATTCAAAATGGAAAAGGAATATGAAAAACGAAAAGGAAAAATGAAAAGGAAAATGAATAACGAAAAGGAAAATGAGTCATTTTCCTATTCAAAATCGAAAAGGAAAATGAAAAACGAAAAGGAAAATGGGTCATTTTCCTATTCAAAATCGAAAAAAAAATCGAAAAAAAAAATTTTGAAAAAAAAATTTAAAAAGGAAAATCAATAACGAAAAGGAAAATGGGCCATTTTCCTATTCAAAATCGAAAAGGAAAATGAAAAACGAAAAGGAAAATGAATAACGAAAAGGAAAATGAGTCATTTTCCTATTCAAAATCGAAAAGGAAAATGAAAAACGAAAAGGAAAATGGGTCATTTTCCTATTCAAAATCTTTAAAAAAAAATCGAAAAAAAAATTTGAAAAGGAAAATGAATAACGTAAAGGAAAATGGGCAATTTTCCTATTCAAAGTCGAAAAGGAAAATGAAAAACGAAAAGGAAAATGAAAAACAAAAAAGGAAAATGAGTCATTTTCCTATTCAAAATCGAAAAGGAAAATGAAAAACGAAAAGGAAAATGGGCAATTTTCCTATTCAAAATCGAAAAGGAATATGAAAAACGAAAAGGAAAATGAGTCATTTTCCTATTCAAAATCGAAAAAAAAAATGAAAAACGAAAAGGAAAATGAAGAACGAAAACGAAAATGAGTCATTTTCCTATTCAAAATCGAAAAGGAAAATGAAAAACGAAAAGGAAAATGGGTCATTTTCCTATTCAAAATCGAAAAAAAAATCGAAAAAAAAAATTTTGTAAAAATAAAAATTGAAAAGGAAAGTGAAAAAACGAAAAGGAAAATGAATAACGAAAAGGAAAATGAGTCATTTTCCTATTCAAAATTGAAAAGGAAAATGAAAAACGAAAAGGAAAATAGGTCATTTTCCTATTCAAAATAAAAAAAAAAAAAAAAACCAAAAAAAAAATTTGAAAAAAAAAATTGAAAAGGAAAATGAATAACGAAAAGGAAAATGGGCCATTTTCCTATTCAAAATCGAAAAGGAAAATGAAAAACGAAAAGGAAAATGAATAATGAAAAGGAAAATGAATAACGAAAAGGAAAATGAGTCATTTTCCTATTCAAAATCGAAAAGGAAAATGAAAAACGAAAAGGAAAATGGGTCATTTTCCTATTCAAAATCGAAAAAAAAAATCGAAAAAAAATTTTTTGAAAAAAAAATTTGAAATGGAAAATGGGCCATTTTCCTATTCAAAATCGAAAAGGAAAATGAAAAACGAAAAGGAAAATGAGTCATTTTCCTATTCAAAATCGAAAAGGAAAATGAAAAACGAAAAGGAAAATGGGTCATTTTCCTATTCAAAATCTTTAAAAAAAATCGGAAAAAAAATTTGAAAAGGAAAATGAATAACGAAAAGGAAAATGAATAACGAAAAGGAAAATGAGTCATTTTCCTATTCAAAATCGAAAAGGAAAAGGAAAAACGAAAAGGAAAATGGGTCATTTTCCTATTCAAAATCTTTAAAAAAAAATCGAAAAAAAAATTGAAAAGGAAAATGAATAACGAAAAGGAAAATGGGCAATTTTCCTATTCAAAATCGAAAAGGAAAATGAAAAACGAAAAGGAAAATGAATAACGAAAAGGAAATTGAATAACGAAAACGAAAATGGGCCATTTTCCTATTCAAAATCGAAAAAGAAAATGAAAAACGAAAAGGAAAAGGAATAACGAGAAGGAAAATTAGTCATTTTCCTATTCAAAATCGAAAAGGAAAATGAAAAACGAAAAGGAAAATGGGTCATTTTCCTATTCAAAATCAAAAAAAAAAAAAAAAAACGAAAAAAAAAATTTGAAAAAAAAAAATTGAAAAGGAAAATGAATAATGAAAAGAAAATGGGCCATTTGCCTATTCAAAATCGAAAAGGAATATGAAAAACGAAAAGGAAAATGAATAACGAAAAGGAAAATGAGCCATTTTCCTATTCAAAATCGAAAAGGAAAATGAAAAACGAAGAAAATGGGTCATTTTCCTATTCAAAATCTTTAAAAAAAATCGAAAAAAAATATGAAAAGGAAAATGAATAACGAAAAGGAAAATGGGCCATTTTCCTATTCAAAATCGAAAAGGAAAACGAAAAACGAAAAGGAAAATGAATAACGAAAAGGAAAATGAGTCATTTTCCTATTCAAAATCGAAAAGGAAAAGGAAAAACGAAAAGAAAAATGGGTCATTTTCCTATTCAAAATCTTATAAAAAAAAATCGAAAAAAAAATTGAAAAGGAAAATGAATAACGAAAAGGAAAAAGGGCAATTTTCCTATTCAAAATCGAAAAGGAAAATGAAAAACGAAGAGGAAAATGAATAACGAAAAGAAAAATGGGCCATTTTCCTATTCAAAATCGAAAAGGAAAATGAAAATCGAAAGGAAAATGAATAACAAAAAGGAAAATGAGTCATTTTCCTATTCAAAATCGAAAAGGAAAATGAATAACGAAAAGGAAAATGAGTCATTTTCCTATTCAAAATCGAAAAGGAAAATGAATAACGAAAAGGAAAATGAGCCATTTTCCTATTCAAAGTCGAAAAGGAAAATAAAAAACGAAAAGGAAAATGGGTCATTTTCCTATTCAAAATAAAAAAAAAAACAAAAAAAAAAAACGAAAAAAAAAATTTGAAAAAAAAATTGATAAGAAAAATGAATAACGAAAAGGAAAATGGGCCATTTGCCTATTCAAAATCGAAAAGGAATATGAAAAACGAAAAGGAAAATGAATAACGAAAAGGAAATTGAGTTATTTTCCTATTCAAAATCGAAAAGGAAAATGAAAAACGAAAAGGAAAATGGGTCATTTTCCTATTCAAAATCGAAAAAAAAAATCGAAAAAATAATTTTTGAAAAAAAAAATTTGAAAAGGAAAATCAATAACGAAAAGGAAAATTGGCCATTTTCCTATTCGAAATCGAAAAGGAAAATGAAAAACGAAAAGGAAAATGAATAACGAAAAGGAAAATGGGCAATTTTTCTATTCAAAATCGAAAAGGAAAATGAAAAACGAAAAGGAAAATGAGTCATTTTCCTATTCAAAATCGAAAAGGAAAATGAAAAACGAAAAGGAAAATGGGTCATTTTCCTATTCAAAATCTTAAAAAAAAAATCGAAAAAAAAATTTGAAAATGAAAATGAATAACGAAAAGGAAAATGGGCAATTTTTCTTATTCAAAATCGAAAAGTAAAATGAAAAACGAAAAGGAAAATGAGTCATTTTCCTATTCAAAATCGAAAAGGAAATAGAAAAACGAAAAGGAAAATGAATAACGAAAAGGAAAATGGGCCATTTTCCTACTCAAAATCGAAAATGAAAATGAAAAACGAAAAGGAAAATGAATAACGAAAAGGAAAATGAGTCATTTTCCTATTCAAAATCGAAAAGGAAAATGAATAACGAAGAGGAAAATGAGTCATTTTCCTATTCAAAATCGAAAAGGAAAATGGGTCATTTTCCTATTCAAAATCTAAAAAAAAAAAAATCAAAAAAAAAATTTTGGGAAAAAAAATTTGAAAAGGAAAATGAATAACGAAAAGGAAAATGGGTCATTTTCCTATTCAAAATCTAAAAAAAAAAAATAAATAATTTGGATAAAAAAAAATTGAAAAGGAAAATGAATACGGAAAAAGAAAATGGGTCATTTTCCTATTCAAAATCTAAAAAAAAAAAAAAAATCAAAAAATAATTTTTTGGAAAAAAAATTTGAAAAGGAAAATGAATAACGAAAAGAAAAATGGGCCATTTTGCTTTTCAAAATCGAAAAGGAAAATGAAAAACGAAAAGGTAAATGAATAAAGAAAAGGAAAATGAATAAAGAAAAGGAAAATGAATAAAGAAAAGGAAAATGAATAAAGAAAAGGAAAATGAGTCATTTTCCTATTCAAAATCGAAAAGGAAAATGAAAAACGAAAAGGAAAATTTGTCATTTTCCTATTCAAAATCTTAAAAAAAAAAATCGAAAAAAAAATTTGAAAAGGAAAATGAATAACGAAAAGGAAAATGGGCAATTTTCCTATTCAAAATCGAAAAGGAAAATGAAAAACGAAAAGGAAAATGTGTCATTTTCCTATTCAAAATCGAAAAGGAAATAGAAAAACGAAAATGAAAATGAATATCGAAAAGGAAAATGGGCCATTTTCCTACTCAAAATCGAAAATGAAAATGAAAAACGAAAAGGAAAATGAATAACGAAAAGAAAAATGAGTCATTTTCCTTTTCAAAATCGAAAAGGAAAATGAAAAACGAAAAGGAAAATGGGCAATTTTCCTATTCAAAATCGAAAAGGAATATGAAAAACGAAAAGGAAAATGAGTCATTTTCCTATTCAAAATCGAAAAAAAAAATGAAAAACGAAAAGGAAAATGAAGAACGAAAACGAAAATGAGTCATTTTCCTATTCAAAATCGAAAAGGAAAATGAAAAACGAAAAGGAAAATGGGTCATTTTCCTATTCAAAATCGAAAAAAAAATCGAAAAAAAAAATTTTGTGAAAATAAAAATTGAAAAGGAAAGTGAAAAAACGAAAAGGAAAATGAATAACGAAAAGGAAAATGAGTCATTTTCCTATTCAAAATTGAAAAGGAAAATGAAAAACGAAAAGGAAAATAGGTCATTTTCCTATTCAAAATAAAAAAAAAAAAAAAAACCAAAAAAAAAATTTGAAAAAAAAAATTGAAAAGGAAAATGAATAACGAAAAGGAAAATGGGCCATTTTCCTATTCAAAATCGAAAAGGAAAATGAAAAACGAAAAGGAAAATGAATAATGAAAAGGAAAATGAATAACGAAAAGGAAAATGAGTCATTTTCCTATTCAAAATCGAAAAGGAAAATGAAAAACGAAAAGGAAAATGGGTCATTTTCCTATTCAAAATCGAAAAAAAAAATCGAAAAAAAATTTTTTGAAAAAAAAATTTGAAATGGAAAATGGGCCATTTTCCTATTCAAAATCGAAAAGGAAAATGAAAAACGAAAAGGAAAATGAGTCATTTTCCTATTCAAAATCGAAAAGGAAAATGAAAAACGAAAAGGAAAATGGGTCATTTTCCTATTCAAAATCTTTAAAAAAAATCGGAAAAAAAATTTGAAAAGGAAAATGAATAACGAAAAGGAAAATGAATAACGAAAAGGAAAATGAGTCATTTTCCTATTCAAAATCGAAAAGGAAAAGGAAAAACGAAAAGGAAAATGGGTCATTTTCCTATTCAAAATCTTTAAAAAAAAATCGAAAAAAAAATTGAAAAGGAAAATGAATAACGAAAAGGAAAATGGGCAATTTTCCTATTCAAAATCGAAAAGGAAAATGAAAAACGAAAAGGAAAATGAATAACGAAAAGGAAATTGAATAACGAAAACGAAAATGGGCCATTTTCCTATTCAAAATCGAAAAAGAAAATGAAAAACGAAAAGGAAAAGGAATAACGAGAAGGAAAATTAGTCATTTTCCTATTCAAAATCGAAAAGGAAAATGAAAAACGAAAAGGAAAATGGGTCATTTTCCTATTCAAAATCAAAAAAAAAAAAAAAAACGAAAAAAAAAATTTGAAAAAAAAAAATTGAAAAGGAAAATGAATAATGAAAAGAAAATGGGCCATTTGCCTATTCAAAATCGAAAAGGAATATGAAAAACGAAAAGGAAAATGAATAACGAAAAGGAAAATGAGCCATTTTCCTATTCAAAATCGAAAAGGAAAATGAAAAACGAAGAAAATGGGTCATTTTCCTATTCAAAATCTTTAAAAAAAATCGAAAAAAAATATGAAAAGGAAAATGAATAACGAAAAGGAAAATGGGCCATTTTCCTATTCAAAATCGAAAAGGAAAACGAAAAACGAAAAGGAAAATGAATAACGAAAAGGAAAATGAGTCATTTTCCTATTCAAAATCGAAAAGGAAAAGGAAAAACGAAAAGAAAAATGGGTCATTTTCCTATTCAAAATCTTATAAAAAAAAATCGAAAAAAAAATTGAAAAGGAAAATGAATAACGAAAAGGAAAAAGGGCAATTTTCCTATTCAAAATCGAAAAGGAAAATGAAAAACGAAGAGGAAAATGAATAACGAAAAGAAAAATGGGCCATTTTCCTATTCAAAATCGAAAAGGAAAATGAAAATCGAAAGGAAAATGAATAACAAAAAGGAAAATGAGTCATTTTCCTATTCAAAATCGAAAAGGAAAATGAATAACGAAAAGGAAAATGAGTCATTTTCCTATTCAAAATCGAAAAGGAAAATGAATAACGAAAAGGAAAATGAGCCATTTTCCTATTCAAAGTCGAAAAGGAAAATAAAAAACGAAAAGGAAAATGGGTCATTTTCCTATTCAAAATAAAAAAAAAAACAAAAAAAAAAAACGAAAAAAAAAATTTGAAAAAAAAAATTGATAAGAAAAATGAATAACGAAAAGGAAAATGGGCCATTTGCCTATTCAAAATCGAAAAGGAATATGAAAAACGAAAAGGAAAATGAATAACGAAAAGGAAATTGAGTTATTTTCCTATTCAAAATCGAAAAGGAAAATGAAAAACGAAAAGGAAAATGGGTCATTTTCCTATTCAAAATCGAAAAAAAAAATCGAAAAAATAATTTTTGAAAAAAAAAATTTGAAAAGGAAAATCAATAACGAAAAGGAAAATTGGCCATTTTCCTATTCGAAATCGAAAAGGAAAATGAAAAACGAAAAGGAAAATGAATAACGAAAAGGAAAATGGGCAATTTTTCTATTCAAAATCGAAAAGGAAAATGAAAAACGAAAAGGAAAATGAGTCATTTTCCTATTCAAAATCGAAAAGGAAAATGAAAAACGAAAAGGAAAATGGGTCATTTTCCTATTCAAAATCTTAAAAAAAAAATCGAAAAAAAAATTTGAAAATGAAAATGAATAACGAAAAGGAAAATGGGCAATTTTTCTTATTCAAAATCGAAAAGTAAAATGAAAAACGAAAAGGAAAATGAGTCATTTTCCTATTCAAAATCGAAAAGGAAATAGAAAAACGAAAAGGAAAATGAATAACGAAAAGGAAAATGGGCCATTTTCCTACTCAAAATCGAAAATGAAAATGAAAAACGAAAAGGAAAATGAATAACGAAAAGGAAAATGAGTCATTTTCCTATTCAAAATCGAAAAGGAAAATGAATAACGAAGAGGAAAATGAGTCATTTTCCTATTCAAAATCGAAAAGGAAAATGGGTCATTTTCCTATTCAAAATCTAAAAAAAAAAAAATCAAAAAAAAAATTTTGGGAAAAAAAATTTGAAAAGGAAAATGAATAACGAAAAGGAAAATGGGTCATTTTCCTATTCAAAATCTAAAAAAAAAAAATAAATAATTTGGATAAAAAAAAAATTGAAAAGGAAAATGAATACGGAAAAAGAAAATGGGTCATTTTCCTATTCAAAATCTAAAAAAAAAAAAAAAATCAAAAAATAATTTTTTGGAAAAAAAATTTGAAAAGGAAAATGAATAACGAAAAGAAAAATGGGCCATTTTGCTTTTCAAAATCGAAAAGGAAAATGAAAAACGAAAAGGTAAATGAATAAAGAAAAGGAAAATGAATAAAGAAAAGGAAAATGAATAAAGAAAAGGAAAATGAATAAAGAAAAGGAAAATGAGTCATTTTCCTATTCAAAATCGAAAAGGAAAATGAAAAACGAAAAGGAAAATTTGTCATTTTCCTATTCAAAATCTTAAAAAAAAAAATCGAAAAAAAAATTTGAAAAGGAAAATGAATAACGAAAAGGAAAATGGGCAATTTTCCTATTCAAAATCGAAAAGGAAAATGAAAAACGAAAAGGAAAATGTGTCATTTTCCTATTCAAAATCGAAAAGGAAATAGAAAAACGAAAATGAAAATGAATATCGAAAAGGAAAATGGGCCATTTTCCTACTCAAAATCGAAAATGAAAATGAAAAACGAAAAGGAAAATGAATAACGAAAAGAAAAATGAGTCATTTTCCTTTTCAAAATCGAAAAGGAAAATGAATAACGAAAAGGAAAATGAGTCATTTTCCTATTCAAAATCGAAAAGGAAAATGGGTCATTTTCCTATTCAAAATCTAAAAAAAAAAAAAATCAAAAAACAAATTTTTGGGAAAAAAAATTTGAAAAGGAAAATGAATAACAAAAAGGAAAATGGGTCATTTTCCTATTCAAAATCTAAAAAAAAAAAAAAAATAAAAAAAAAAAAAATAAATATTTGGATAAAAAAAAATGAAAAGGAAAATGAATACGGAAAAAGAAAATGGGTCATTTTCCTATTCAAAATCTAAAAAAAAAAAAAAATCAAAGAAATTTTTGGAAAAAAAATTTGAAAAGGAAAATAAATTACGAAAAGGAAAATGGGCCATTTTGCTTTTCAAATTCGAAAAGGAAAATGAAAAACGAAAAGGAAAATGGATAAAGAAAAGGAAAATGAAAAAAGAAAAGGAAAATGAAAAAAGAAAAGGAAAATGAATAAAGAAAAGGAAAATGAGTCATTTTCCTATTCAAAATCGAAAAGGAAAATGAAACACGAAAAGGAAAATTGGTCATTTTCCTATTCAAAATCTAAAAAAAAAAAATCGAAAAAAAAATTGGAAAAAAAAATTGCAAAGGAAAATGAATAACGAAAAGGAAAATAAGTCATTTTCCTATTCAAAATTGATAAGGAAAATGAATAACGAAAAAGAAAATGGGCCATTTTCCTATTCAAAATTGAAAAGGAAAATGAAAAACGAAAAGGAAAATGAATAACGAAAAGGAAACGAGTCATTTTCCTATTCAAAATCAAAAACAAAAAAAAATCGAAAAAAAAAAATGAAAAAAAATTTGAAAAGGAAAATGAATAACGAAAAGGAAAATGGGCCATTTTCCTATTCAAAATCGAAATGGAATATGAAAAACGAAAAGGAAAATGAGTAACGAAAAGGAAAATGAGTCATTTTCCTATTCAAAATCGAAAAAAAAAATGATAAACGAAAAGGAAAATGAATAACGAAAAGGAAAATGAGTCATTTTCCTATTCAAAATCGAAAAGGAAAATGAAAAACAAAAAGTAAAATGGGTCATTTTCCTATTCAAAATCGAAAAAAAAATCGAAAAAAAAAAAATTTGTAAAAAAAAAATTGAAAAGGAAAGTGAAAAAACGAAAAGGAAAATGAATAACGAAAAGGAAAATGAGTCATTTTCCTATTCAAAATTGAAAAGGAAAATGAAAAACGAAAAGGAAAATGGGTCATTTTCCTATTCAAAATAAAAAAAAAAAAAAAACGAAAAAAAAAATTGAAAAGGAAAATGAATAACGAAAAGGAAAATGGGCCATTTGCCTATTCAAAATGGAAAAGGAATATGAAAAACGAAAAGGAAAAATGAAAAGGAAAATGAATAACGAAAAGGAAAATGAGTCATTTTCCTATTCAAAATCGAAAAGGAAAATGAAAAACGAAAAGGAAAATGGGTCATTTTCCTATTCAAAATCGAAAAAAAAAATCGAAAATTTTTTTTTTGAAAAAAAAATTTGAAATGGAAAATGGGCCATTTTCCTATTCAAAATCGAAAAGGAAAATGAAAAACGAAAAGGAAAATGGGTCATTTTCCTATTCAAAATCTTTAAAAAGAATCGGAAAAAAAATTTGAAAAGGAAAATGAATAACGAAAAGGAAAATGGGCCATTTTCTTATTCAAAATCGAAAAGGAAAATGAAAAACGAAAAGGAAAATGAATAACGAAAAGGAAAATGAATAACGAAAAGGAAAACGAGTCATTTTCTTATTCAAAATCGAAAAGGAAAAGGAAAAACGAAAAGGAAAATGGGTCATTTTCCTATTCAAAATCTTTAAAAAAAATCGAAAAAAAAAATTGAAAAGGAAAATGAATAACGAAAAGGAAAATGGGTAATTTTCCTATTCAAAATCGAAAAGGAAAATGAAAAACGAAAAGGAAAATGAATAACGAAAAGGAAATTGAATAACGAAAAGGAAAATGAGTCATTTTCAAAATATTCAAAATCGAAAAAGAAAATGAAAAACGAAAAGGAAAATGAATAACGAGAAGGAAAATGAGTCATTTTCCTATTCAAAATCGAAAAGGAAAATGAAAAACGAAAAGGAAAATGGGTCATTTTCCTATTCAAAATCAAAAAAAAAAAAAAAACGAAAAAAAAAATTTGAAAAAAAAAATGGAAAAGGAAAATGAATAATGAAAAGAAAATGGGCCATTTGCCTATTCAAAATCGAAAAGGAATATGAAAAACGAAAAGGAAAATGAATAACGAAAAGGAAAATGAGTCATTTTCCTATTCAAAATCGAAAAGGAAAATGAAAAACGAAGAAAATGGGTCATTTTCCTATTCAAAATCGAAAAAAAAAATCGAAAAAAAAAATTTTGAAAAAAAAATTTAAAAAGGAAAATCAATAACGAAAAGGAAAATGGGCCATTTTCCTATTCAAAATCGAAAAGGAAAATGAAAAACGAAAAGGAAAATGAATAACGAAAAGGAAAATGAGTCATTTTCCTATTCAAAATCGAAAAGGAAAATGAAAAACGAAAAGGAAAATGGGTCATTTTCCTATTCAAAATCTTTAAAAAAAAATCGAAAAAAAAATTTGAAAAGGAAAATGAATAACGTAAAGGAAAATGGGCAATTTTCCTATTCAAAGTCGAAAAGGAAAATGAAAAACGAAAAGGAAAATGAAAAACGAAAAGGAAAATGAGTCATTTTCTTATTCAAAATCGAAAAGGAAAATGAAAAACGAAAAGGAAAATGGGCAATTTTCCTATTCAAAATCGAAAAGGAATATGAAAAACGAAAAGGAAAATGAGTCATTTTCCTATTCAAAATCGAAAAAAAATGAAAAACGAAAAGGAAAATGAATAACGAAAACGAAAATGAGTCATTTTCCTATTCAAAATCGAAAAGGAAAATGAAAAACGAAAAGGAAAATGGGTCATTTTCCTATTCAAAATCGAAAAAAAAATCGAAAAAAAAAAATTTTGTAAAAAAAAATTGAAAAGGAAAGTGAAAAAACGAAAAGGAAAATGAATAACAAAAAGGAAAATGAGTCATTTTCCTATTCAAAATTGAAAAGGAAAATGAAAAACGAAAAGGAAAATAGGTCATTTTCCTATTCAAAATAAAAAAATAAAAAAAAAACGAAAAAAAAAATTTGAAAAAAAAAATTGAAAAGGAATATGAAAAACGAAAAGGAAAATGAATAATGAAAAGGAAAATGAATAACGAAAAGGAAAATGAGTCATTTTCCTATTCAAAATCGAAAAGGAAAATGAAAAACGAAAAGGAAAATGGGTCATTTTCCTATTCAAAATCGAAAAAAAAAATCGAAAAAAATTTTTTTGAAAAAAAAATTTGAAATGGAAAATGGGCCATTTTCCTATTCAAAATCGAAAAGGAAAGTGAAAAACGAAAAGGAAAATGAGTCAATTTCCTATTCAAAATCGAAAAGGAAAATGAAAAACGAAAAGGAAAATGGGTCATTTTCCTATTCAAAATCTTTAAAAAAAATCGGAAAAAAAATTTGAAAAGGAAAATGAATAACGAAAAGGAAAATGGGCCATTTTCCTATTCAAAATCGAAAAGGAAAATGAAAAACGAAAAGGAAAATAAATAACGAAAAGGAAAATGAATAATGAAAAGGAAAATGAGTCATTTTCCTATTCAAAATCGAAAAGGAAAAGGAAAAACGAAAAGGAAAATGGGTCATTTTCCTATTCAAAATCTTAAAAAAAAAATCGAAAAAAAAAATTGAAATGGAAAATGAATAACGAAAAGGAAAATGGGCAATTTTCCTATTCAAAATCGAAAAGGAAAATGAAAAACGAAAAGGAAAATGAATAACGAAAAGGAAATTGAATAACGAAAACGAAAATGGGCCATTTTCCTATTCAAAATCGAAAAAGAAAATGAAAAACGAAAAGGAAAATGAATAACGAGAAGGAAAATGAGTCATTTTCCTATTCAAAATCGAAAAGGAAAATGAAAAACGAAAAGGAAAATGGGTCATTTTCCTATTCAAAATCAAAAAAAAAAAAACGAAAAAAAAAATTTGAAAAAAAAAATTGAAAAGGAAAATGAATAATGAAAAGAAAATGGGCCTTTTGCCTATTCAAAATCGAAAAGGAATATGAAAAACGAAAAGGAAAATGAATAACGAAAAGGAAAATGAGTCATTTTTCTATTCAAAATCGAAAAGGAAAATGAAAAACGAAAAGGAAAATGAATAACGAGAAGGAAAATGAGTCATTTTCCTATTCAAAATCGAAAAGGAAAATGAAAAACGAAAAGGAAAATGGGTCATTTTCCTATTCAAAATCAAAAAAAAAAAAAACGAAAAAAAAAATTTGAAAAAAAAATGGAAAAGGAAAATGAATAATGAAAAGAAAATGGGCCATTTGCCTATTCAAAATCGAAAAGGAATATGAAAAACGAAAAGGAAAATGAATAACGAAAAGGAAAATGAGTCATTTTCCTATTCAAAATCGAAAAGGAAAATGAAAAACGAAGAAAATGGGTCATTTTCCTATTCAAAATCGAAAAAAAAAAATCGAAAAAAAAAATTTTGAAAAAAAAATTTAAAAAGGAAAATCAATAACGAAAAGGAAAATGGGCCATTTTCCTATTCAAAATCGAAAAGGAAAATGAAAAACGAAAAGGAAAATGAATAACGAAAAGGAAAATGAGTCATTTTCCTATTCAAAATCGAAAAGGAAAATGAAAAACGAAAAGGAAAATGGGTCATTTTCCTATTCAAAATCTTTAAAAAAAAATCGAAAAAAAAATTTGAAAAGGAAAATGAATAACGTAAAGGAAAATGGGCAATTTTCCTATTCAAAGTCGAAAAGGAAAATGAAAAACGAAAAGGAAAATGAAAAACGAAAAGGAAAATGAGTCATTTTCTTATTCAAAATCGAAAAGGAAAATGAAAAACGAAAAGGAAAATGGGCAATTTTCCTATTCAAAATCGAAAAGGAATATGAAAAACGAAAAGGAAAATGAGTCATTTTCCTATTCAAAATCGAAAAAAAAATGAAAAACGAAAAGGAAAATGAATAACGAAAACGAAAATGAGTCATTTTCCTATTCAAAATCGAAAAGGAAAATGAAAAACGAAAAGGAAAATGGGTCATTTTCCTATTCAAAATCGAAAAAAAAATCGAAAAAAAAAAAATTTTGTAAAAAAAAAATTGAAAAGGAAAGTGAAAAAACGAAAAGGAAAATGAATAACAAAAAGGAAAATGAGTCATTTTCCTATTCAAAATTGAAAAGGAAAATGAAAAACGAAAAGGAAAATAGGTCATTTTCCTATTCAAAATAAAAAAATAAAAAAAAAAACGAAAAAAAAAATTTGAAAAAAAAAATTGAAAAGGAATATGAAAAACGAAAAGGAAAATGAATAATGAAAAAGGAAAATGAATAACGAAAAGGAAAATGAGTCATTTTCCTATTCAAAATCGAAAAGGAAAATGAAAAACGAAAAGGAAAATGGGTCATTTTCCTATTCAAAATCGAAAAAAAAAATCGAAAAAAATTTTTTTGAAAAAAAAATTTGAAATGGAAAATGGGCCATTTTCCTATTCAAAATCGAAAAGGAAAGTGAAAAACGAAAAGGAAAATGAGTCAATTTCCTATTCAAAATCGAAAAGGAAAATGAAAAACGAAAAGGAAAATGGGTCATTTTCCTATTCATAATCTTTAAAAAAAATCGGAAAAAAAATTTGAAAAGGAAAATGAATAACGAAAAGGAAAATGGGTCATTTTCCTATTCAAAATCTTAAAAAAAAAATCGAAAAAAAAAATTGAAAAGGAAAATGAATAACGAAAAGGAAAATGGGCAATTTTCCTATTCAAAATCGAAAAGGAAAAGGAAAAACGAAAAGGAAAATGGGTCATTTTCCTATTCAAAATCTTAAAAAAAAAATCGAAAAAAAAAATTGAAAAGGAAAATGAATAACGAAAAGGAAAATGGGCAATTTTCCTATTCAAAATCGAAAAGGAAAATGAAAAACGAAAAGGAAAATGAATAACGAAAAGGAAATTGAATAACGAAAACGAAAATGGGCCATTTTCCTATTCAAAATCGAAAAAGAAAATGAAAAACGAAAAGGAAAATGAATAACGAGAAGGAAAATGAGTCATTTTCCTATTCAAAATCGAAAAGGAAAATGAAAAACGAAAAGGAAAATGGGTCATTTTCCTATTCAAAATCAAAAAAAAAAAAACGAAAAAAAAAATTTGAAAAAAAAAATTGAAAAGGAAAATGAATAATGAAAAGAAAATGGGCCTTTTGCCTATTCAAAATCGAAAAGGAATATGAAAAACGAAAAGGAAAATGAATAACGAAAAGGAAAATGAGTCATTTTTCTATTCAAAATCGAAAAGGAAAATGAAAAACGAAGAAAATGGGTCATTTTCCTATTCAAAATCGAAAAAAAAAATCGAAAAAAAAAATTTTGAAAAAAAAATTTAAAAAGGAAAATCAATAACGAAAAGGAAAATGGGCCATTTTCCTATTCAAAATCGAAAAGGAAAATGAAAAACGAAAAGGAAAATGAATAACGAAAAGGAAAATGAATTATTTTCCTATTCAAAATCGAAAAGGAAAATGAGAAACGAAAAGGAAAATGGGTCATTTTCCTATTCAAAATCGAAAAGGAAAATGAAAAACGAAAAGGAAAATGGGCAATTTTCCTATTCAAAATCGAAAAGGAAAATGAAAAACGAAAAGGAAAATGGGTCATTTTCCTATTCAAAATCTTTAAAAAAAAATCGAAAAAAAAAATTGAAAAGGAAAATGAATAACGTAAAGGAAAATGGGCAATTTTCCTATTCAAAGTCGAAAAGGAAAATGAAAAACGAAAAGGAAAATGGGCAATTTTCCTATTCAAAATCGAAAAGGAAATAGAAAAACGAAAAGGAAAATGAATAACGAAAAGAAAAATGGGCCATTTTCCTATTCAAAATCGAAAAGAAAAAATGAAAAACGAAAAGGAAAATGAATAACGAAAAGGAAAATGAATTATTTTCCTATTCAAAATCGAAAAGGAAAATGAGAAACGAAAAGGAAAATGGGTCATTTTCCTATTCAAAATCGAAAAGGAAAATGAAAAACGAAAAGGAAAATGGGCAATTTTCCTATTCAAAATCGAAAAGGAAATAGAAAAACGAAAAGGAAAATGAATAACGAAAAGGAAAATGGGCCATTTTCCTATTCAAAATCGAAAAGGAAAATGAAAAACGAAAAGGAAAATGAATAACGAAAAGGAAAATGAGTCATTTTCCTATTCAAAATCGAAAAGGAAAATGAAAAACGAAAAGGAAAATGAGTCAATTTCCTATTCAAAATCGAAAAGGAAAATGAAAAACGAAAAGGAAAATGGGTCATTTTCCTATTCAAAATCTTTAAAAAAAATCAAAAAAAAAATTTTGGGAAAAAAAATTTGAAAACGCAGGTATGTTAATGCCGTTTGAGAAACAATATCCGGAATTTCGATTTTTACCGTTTTTGACTCTAATTGTATATTTTATGACGTTAGGAGAATATGTCATTTCCGCTTAAGTTTTATGACGTTTATGTAAATAATACACTATTTAAGGACGTTTCTTTATATGTTGTTACAACAACACAACTATCTAGTCAATTTGAAACGTATTTATCACAGCAAATACTTGTAACAATGAGACAGTAGAGCATTTTTAGTATTGGTTCTCATGATCCCGAAGAAGCTTTTGTTTTGACGGCGACGACTCAACAGGTGCGCCATATAGAAAATGTTAACAAAATTTTGTTTCGATGAGAATGGAGACAAACAATACTTTCCAGGTTAACAAGTAAGTTATATATTTTATTTCTAATGTCATATGTGCTTAAATTACACAATAAAACATGTTGGCATTACTTCTACAAAAAAAGGGGGGTACTTGCTTTTATTTATTCATTTGAATACTTTAAATTCACATTTATTATATAGATCTACATTTTAGCATTATATGCATTACTAAAATGAATGTCTTGGGCAACATAGATATATCACAAAAATCATGAATTTTATGTTATTCTGAAAGTTTACATGTGAAAATTTTGATATTTGAAAAATAATAAGCACTTTAAAAAGCATACAGTTTGGTGTATCTAAGATAAGTATTTTTATAATGAGAAGATGCTTTATACATATGTACATTTATCTTTTTTTTTAATATTAATCTACCATTTGCTATAACTAGTTTATGATGAGGTATTCCTTTTGAAGGTTTTCATTTTTGCATTTTAAAGTATAGAATAGCACCTTTTTAGTAAAAAAAAGAATTGTATGTCAAATTGTATATGTTTTTGTAATCCATTTTCTTTAAAGTGATAGACTAACAATAACTATAAAATATAGCATATGATATAATGTCTTTTAATCATTTTAAAATATTTGTTTTATTATTTTCAGCTTGCAATTTTCTTCCTTGATGAAATCTGGTGTGTGGTTCTTACAAAACTATGATGAATGTGTGACTAAATAAATGGTCTTTTATAGGATGGATGTTATATTCTATGGAATTCAATGAAGGAAAACATCTTCCCTTATAAGTTTATATTAACATAATCATTTCAAGAAATTGAGGAGCTGGATTTTTCAAAGTGTGAATAATAAAAGTGGTTATTTCATTAAATGAAGGCATAAAATAATTGTGTGCACTTGTATGATGAAAGTTAATATTCTCACTCTGTGAAACTCAATGAAGGAATGGATCACCACCCTACCTTTAAAGTTTTTCTATGGAATGGATAGCTGTATGTGTTTAAGTGTTAACATTCATAATAAAAAAAAGGTTTTGTTGTGATATTCTGTTCTTTTTTTCACAATTGCATTCTTATTGTTTTAATAGCTACCAGTATGACCAGATAAACTTTAGTTTGGATATAATTATAGAAAGTCAAAAATGTAAATGCTTTGATTGACAAAAAGTACATTTCATACAAACAAAGACAAAGCATGAAGACCAAAAAGGACACAAAAATCATGCATATAAAACAAATTTACATTCAAACAAAATACTTGAGCATACACTTTTCAAACAGATTTTACTCATGAAAACAAAGCCAAAGCAGAAACACAGCAATAAGAAAAAATAGTATGATAAATATGGAATATGATCATGATCCTGAGTTGTGTTCAGTTAAATTTAACATAGATTAGGAGCTTTGCTTTGTAACTTAATAGACATATTTAACTGAATGGAACCTTTAACTTACAAAAAAAGTCACAGTAAAAAAAGTAGAATGAAATGTGTTGAGGTTCTATGACATAAAACCACTGCATAAGCATTATCTTCAGTATGACATGTATGATTCTGTTATCAGTATGACCTAGTGCACAGATTGTATACCTATCATGTATGCCCCGGCCCGGGGGTACATTATTAAACTACCGTACTTTATAAAAGCTTCATAAAGTTTACTCCGACCCTCCCCCTTTGACTGAGCTGAAAAACTAACGTTTGTGTCACGCACATGTACTACGGCTGCCGCTTTCTTTTCGCCTACAAAACTACAAACATTTCTTCACAATTTAATAATAATATGAAACTAAAATCACGAACAAAATAATGTTATCAGCAAACACGCACTGTGCAAAATAAATAGAAATATAAATAATGACGTCATCACGTTGTTGACGCCGTAGATCTTGATGAACCCGGCGTTTGACAGTAATGGAGAAATACTGGAATCCAGACAACGGGCTTTCTTTTTCAAGCTAGAACAAGTTACCACAGTTAACAAAATCCCTTATCCTTTAAATATATCTTTTCGAACATAAACAGCTATCATAAAATCGCTGAACCCTCTCGCAAATCGCAACGAATTTCTTGAATTCAGCTTGAAAAGATTAGAAAAGTGGTGCGAAATTGCTCAATTTTGGCATTTTTATTTTTTTAGAAATAGAAGAAATGATTTATTTTTAAGGGTTCAGCAGTTTTTACACAAATAAGTATCATATCTTCCCATGAAAAAATTTTCGAGACAAAATTCGGAGTGTGGTAACTTGTTCTAGTCTATTTTAATATCGATCCTTAAATAAAGACTTTTCCGCAACTTTTACGGTATACGAATGATAAAATAGAATAAAAAATCACCAAAGATATTCATTTCTAATCCTTTTTCTGTTGGTTTATTAAAATATCCTATACGACATTCCATTCCAGTAAAATAGGGTATGTACGAAAAAAGGGGGGTGGTCCTGCCGGAAATTCCTGAAAAGTACATTAACATACCTGCGAAGGAAAATGAATAACGAAAAGGAAAATGGGTCATTTTCCTATTCAAAATCTAAAAAAAAAAAGAAAATCAAAAAAAAAAATTTTGAAAAAAAAAAATTGGTCATTTTCATATTCAAAATCTAAAAAAAAAAAATCAAAAAAGAAATTTTTGGGAAAAAAAAATTGAAAAGGAAAATAAATAACGAAAAGGAAAATGGACCATTTTGCTATTCAAAATCGAAAAGGAAAATGAAAAACGAAAAAAAGGAAAATGAATAAAGAAAAGGAAAATGAGTCATTTACCTATTCAAAATCGAAAAGGAAAATGAAAAACGAGAAGGAAAATTGGTCATTTTCCTATTCAAAAAAAAAAAAAAAAGAAAATCGAAAAAAAAAATTGAAAAAAAAAATTGCAAAGGAAAATGAATAACGAAAAGGAAAATAAGTCATTTTCCTATTCAAAATCGATAAGGAAAATGAATAACGAAAAAGAAAATGGGCCATTTTCCTATTCAAAATTGAAAAGGAAAATGAAAAACGAAAAGAAAATGAATAACAAAAAGGAAATAAGTCATTTTCCTATTCAAAATCGAAAAGGAAAATGAAAAACGAAAAGGAAAATGGGTAATTTTCCTATTCAAAATCAAAAAAAAAAAAAATCGAAAAAAAAATTGAAAAGGAAAATGAATTACGAAAAGGAAAATGGGCCATTTTCCTATTCAAAATCGAAAATATGAAAAACGAAAAGGAAAATGAATAACAAAAAGGAAAATGAGTCATTTTCCTATTCAAAATCGAAAAGGAAAATGAAAAACGAAAAGGAAAATCATTTTCCTATTCAAAATCAAAAAAAAAAATCGAAAATTTTTTTTTTGAAAAAAAAAATTGAAAAGGAAAATGAATAACGAAAAGGAAAATGAAATCGAAAAGGAAAATGAATAACGAAAATGAAAATGAGTCATTTTCCTTTTCAAAATCGAAAAGGAAAATGAAAAACGAAAAGGAAAATGGGTCATTTTCCTATTCAAAATCGAAAAAAAAAATCGAAAAAAAAAATTTTGAAAAAAAAAAATTGGAAAGGAAAATGAATAACGAAAAGGAAAATGGGCCATTTTCCTATTCAAAATCGAAAAGGAAAATGAAAAACGAAAAGGAAAATGAATAACGAAAAGGAAAATGAGTCATTTTCCTTTTCAAAATCGAAAAGGAAAATGAAAAACGAAAAGGAAAATGGGTCATTTTCCTATTCAAAATCGAAAAAAAAAATCGAAAAAAAAAATTTTGAAAAAAAAAAAAAAATTGGAAAGGAAAATGAATAACGAAAAGGAAAATGGGCCATTTTCCTATTCAAAATCGAAAAGGAAAATAAAAAAAAAAATTGAAAAGGAAAATGAATTACGAAAAGGAAAATGGGCCATTTTCCTATTCAAAATCGAAAATATGAAAAACGAAAAGGAAAATGAATAACAAAAAGGAAAATGAGTCATTTTCCTTTTCAAAATCGAAAAGGAAAATGAAAAACGAAAAGGAAAATGGGTCATTTTCCTATTCAAAATCGAAAAAAAAAATCGAAAAAAAAAATTGAAAAGGAAAATGAATAACGAAAAGGAAAATGGGCCATTTTCCTATTCAAAATCGAAAAAAAAAAAATTGAAAAGGAAAATGAATAACAAAAAGGAAAATTAGTCATTTTCCTATTCAAAATCGAAAAGGAAAATGAAAAACGAAAAGGAAAATCATTTTCCTATTCAAAATCGAAAAAAAAAATCGAAAAATGTTTTTTTGAAAAAAAAAATTGAAAAGGAAAATGAATAACGAAAAGGAAAATGGGCCATTTTCCTATTCAAAATCGAAAAGGAAAATGATAAACGAAAAGGAAAATGAATAACGAAAAGGAAAATGAGTCATTTTCCTTTTCAAAATCGAAAAGGAAAATGAAAAACGAAAAGGAAAATGGGCCATTTTCCTATTCAAAATCGAAAAGGAAAATGAAAAACGAAAAGGAAAATGAATAACGAAAAGGAAAATGAGTCATTTTCCTTTTCAAAATCGAAAAGGAAAATGAAAAACGAAAAGGAAAATGGGTCATTTTCCTATTCAAAATCGAAAAAAAAATTTTGAAAAAAAAAAAAAAAATTGGAAAGGAAAATGAATAACGAAAAGGAAAATGGGCCATTTTCCTATTCAAAATCGAAAAGGAAAATAAAAAAAAATTGAAAAGGAAAATGAATTACGAAAAGGAAAATGGGCCATTTTCCTATCCAAAATCGAAAATATGAAAAACGAAAAGGAAAATGAATAACAAAAAGGAAAATGAGTCATTTTCCTTTTCAAAATCGAAAAGGAAAATGAAAAACGAAAAGGAAAATGGGTCATTTTCCTATTCAAAATCGAAAAAAAAAATCGAAAAAAAAAATTGAAAAGGAAAATGAATAACGAAAAGGAAAATGGGTCATTTTCCTATTCAAAATCGAAAATATGAAAAACGAAAAGGAAAATGAATAACAAAAAGGAAAATTAGTCATTTTCCTATTCAAAATCGAAAAGGAAAATGAAAAACGAAAAGGAAAATCATTTTCCTATTCAAAATCGAAAAAAAAAATCGAAAATTTTTTTTTTTGAAAAAAAAAATTGAAAAGGAAAATGAATAACGAAAAGGAAAATGGGCCATTTTCCTATTCAAAATCGAAAAGGAAAATGATAAACGAAAAGGAAAATGAATAACGAAAAGGAAAATGAGTCATTTTCCTTTTCAAAATCGAAAAGGAAAATGAAAAACGAAAAGGAAAATGGGTCATTTTCCTATTCAAAATCTGAAGAAAAAAAAATCGAATTTTGAAAAAAAAAAATTGAAAAACGAAAAACGAAAAACGAAAAGGAAAATCACTTGTGTTAGGTTAATAACCTGTATTGATTTAAACGATGACCGAAATTTAAAAAAAAAAGACTCATGCTTAAGGTTTATAACGAAAAAAGGTAAGATTTAATCAGCTAAAGATTTATTTGTGTTTTCTTATAACTTCATAAGAGCGTAAGTCTACTCAGATATCTAAAATGATGCCAAACAATACGGTAAACTTTATCAATATATTTATGCTATCGATAAATTATCAAAATATCATAACTCATTCGCCTAATTCGCTTCTAACGTTTTTAAACATATTTATTTACCCTGAATTGTGAAATTAGCTTAATGATGATGAAAGTCCAAATTGAAGGACTAGCATAGCATCTTGAGATCCCCTGGCAAAGGGTGTCAAGATTTTTTTTATGTGCAGTTCTTCCAAAAATGACAGCTAATTCAAAAAAGTATTACAACTAGGTTCAACGTCCATGTCACTTTATCTTATTAGTTAAGGACAAATGAAAGCTGTATATGCATGAAATGCAACTAATTTTACAAAATTTCCTGCAATCAAGTATAGAATTCGTTTTCGAACAAAAACATTGTTTGACAAATTATCAGCAGATTTCATACAAATCCACCTTTTCTTTAAAAAAAACATTCAATCAAATAAAGGTAATAACAAAATCATCGAACTAGGATGATCAATGTAATGTCCAAGAGAAAAAACAAAACATTGAAGACACACCAGATTAGTTAAAGATTGCAACGGTCCTGACTTGGTACAGGCATTTCAAAAGAAATGATGGGTTAAACAAGGTTTTAACCAAACTTCCCTCTTCCATTACGATCTTAGGGACCGGTAGTAAAGTTAAAGCCATGTTATAGCAATTTTTGGTTACCATAATTCCTGCGTTTCGCAGATCATTGGACATTGGTCGACATTTTTCTGGCCATTTATTGAACATTGATCAACAGTTTGCAGACTATCTATCAATTTATCAAATGTTGACATTTATTAAATTCATATCATATGATTTGTATCTTGTATTTATTAAACAGTGGTCTTTACGGTATATCATGGTCTGTATTTTGATATAATAAACTCGTTTTAGAGTTTCGTTCCACATGAAGAAAAATTGAAAACACATTGTTACCATTTGTTTCAACAATTAATTACGATACCATTTTTGAATGATATAATATTTTCCTACTGTTAAATGGTCTTGTTGAAAATTGATATGATAACCTTTTCCCCACTTACAGTTTTATATCACGGTTTTAAAACATTAACATATTGTTCAAAGCACGCAAAGGTTTATGCATACTTAATATTAATATATCTATTACTAAGAACTCATGTTATCTAGAAATTAAAGTAAGGGGGGCAGTGAAAACTCTTATTTAGTCATTACCGTCACAGTTATGGCGTAAAACCCAACATTTTTTTGCTGTTGATATCCATATGGCCAAAAAATAACAAACTAATATAGTTTGATTTTTTTTGAGATTTTTAATGGGGCTTGAGACGAGTGATTGCAAGCATATAATAAGCTCTCCTAAAAAGAATGCACCTCCGTTTGTTTTGTTTTAATTGGTAACCTTTTCATTAAAGCATAAATTACGTATTATGATAAGGAGAGAAGCAAAGAGGCACAGATTGGGCAATTCGAGTGTCAAAAGTCCGAAAGGGCAACAACAAAACCAGTACGCACAAACAAGAACAGCACGAAGAAACACAAAATAAGCCAATCAGAAATAAGCAACGCTAATTTGGAATAAAACATTGGTGCTTAATCAAGTAGTTCCATTTGTTATCTTGTTGCATTTTTTAAAGAAGCAAAGAGATACAAGTATGTATGCAATTCTTAACAAATTACGATACGATGGTTAAATACTTTGTTCTTTAATTTTCATCCATTTTATCAACTCTCAACCAGTTTTTGAAAAAGAATATTTCTCACCTCTAGAGAAAGTTTTGTTCTCAGTGTAATTGCACGTGTCACTGATGAGCAACCATATTTACCTGTAGAAATTAGAGAAAAACCTTCTTGATTCTTACTTCTCGATGACTATAGAACATCTCGTGGTATGAATTTGATATTTTAATCGCTCGGAAAAATCATTTTCAAAAATTTTTTTTAGGAAAAAACCAAGCCCCCCACCTTCAAGTTAAATGGTCGGTCCCTAAAAGGATGTTGGGTGAGTTACGTAACATTGAACCATTTAACCTAAAAGCACCCTTATCAGCTTTCGTTTATCTATAAATAAAACTTTTTCTTTTTCTTTTTCTTTCGGAGATTTAACTTTTCGTGGAAAAATTTTTGCGATGAACAAAATAATAAATGAATGGCGTATTATCAGTGCATTCTTTTCTTGCAAAAATTGGTTCAAAAGCAGATACTTTATGTGCACTTTCTTGGAAAGTTAAAGGTATATCAAAAGGAAACGTGGTCTGATATCAAGAGCGAACCACGGTCATGACGATCGGCTTTTCATGGCATATATTTTGAACTAAAAAAGCGCTAGCTTGAAAATATCAAAGACCTGTATATTAGAATACTGGCTAAAAACAGGTTTATGAACACACTTTAAATACATTTTTGCAGCGAATTAAAGGCCAGGAATTTCAAGAGATCATGTTCACACAATTTGTTTATAAAATAATTTTGAAATTAAATTTTATAATGTTGTGTTTTAAACGTAAAAACATTAACTTCAGGTTCCAAATATTTGCCCTTTTACATAATATGCATATCACCAACCCATTTGAATGATTATACGCTCCCTTAGTATTCAATTTCACGGATGTTGCGATGCTGTATATCAGTTTCGCCTTAACTATTTTTTATATGTTTTCAAGAATCAAAAGTGTACCAATCGGACGATTAAATGTCGTAAATTCAAAAGGTCTAAGACTTGATTGGTGTACATAAAACAACTCAATGCCGTAGTGCACAACACCACACGAAGACAACACATATATTATAATCCAACTTCAATCAGCAACATAAACACCTAGTCAAACGATAGTAAACTTGGGTGTTTCAGAATAAGAGTGATCAGTTCATTTTCGCTTGCTATAGCACACACGTCATTTAGTAAACGATCAAATGTGGGTCGAATTCGGACGCAAAGAGGCACTAATGGGACATGCAAGTGTTAAAAGTCCGAAAGGGCAACGACGAAACTTGTAAACAGTAACATAAACAGCACGAAGAAACACAAAACACAAAATCAGTCGAACGGAAATCAACGCTAATTCAAGTCGTGACAAGAGTTACATTATTTACTCCTAAATTATTAATGTTAATTTAACATCTGTTCTCATTTGAAATGTATCAACAATTCGCGGTAACCACTGTTGACATAGATATTTCCTGCATTTTTTTCGCAGATAATTTATTTAGCATTGACATTTATTAAATCTAAATTTTATATAATATTTTTCATTAATTAAACCGTGGTCTTCATGGCATATTATTGTTTGCTGGCTTTAAGGCATCTTAGATAATTAAATCGTTTTACCGTTTCTTTTCACAAGAAGAAAATTTAATGTACTGTTTGGCCAGGTGTTTAAAATTTGGTATCGATACCGTTATGAAATTACAATCAAAGTTGTTGCTTTGTCTTTAAAACAACAATTCAATTCAGGTTTTTTATTATCAACATAGCAGAAATCACAGAAGTACTGAAAAATCTGAAGAAAAAATCTGTTAGGGCAAAAGACAACACGAAATGTTAAAATGCTTAAAGCAGAAATTAGAATTGAAGTGTAAAAAGAAAAAAAACTTAAGTTATTGTTTTTATTTCTGGTCTATTACATTAAACATTTTGTAATCATAATTGCATTGATATATCTTAACATCATTTTTATTTTTCTTATATTTTTTTCTGCAAAGAGTTATGTAAAACACTGAAATATATATAAAAAAACTTTAAATAAGCACTGCAGATTCGGTAGTTTTGTTATTACCCTTATCTAAAAATGAATATGACATAAAGTAGTTTCTTACCTTTTTAGTTTCTAGTAGAAATTTGAAATGATATTTTTTTCTGTTGTCACTTGCAGTATTTATATCACGGTGATAACAATATCAACATATTGTAAAAGCACGCAATGTTTTATGCATACTAAATATATCTGTTACATGTACCAAGAATTTATGATACCAAGAAATGAAATTAAGGCCGTGGAGAACCCTGGTTTAATCATTACCGTCACAATTAAAGGGTGAAACTAAACCTTTTCAATGCTGTTAATATCTTTGTGGCCCAATTATGCAAACTAAAAATAGTTTGCTTTTTCGATGTTTTAGGGGAATGGAGATGAGTGCTTGAAATAAAAAATAATGAGATGCAGAATAAGTGCACGCGACACAGCCCACAATTAAACGACAATTTAGAAAAAAACCACAATGGACAACAGCCAGAATAAAAAAATACTCAAAACACCATAAAATTCGAAGTAGAAAAAAATATCGACCATGTGCAACACAAGGAAAGATACCCGGAGTTTTAACATAATATAAAATTCAAACGTTGAAACAAATGTTGTCTATGGAATCTCATTCTATGTTTTTTTAATGATGTTTTTGCATAAAAAATAAAAATAACAAGATCGAATACATTTCGCATAAATGTTTATTTTTCTATCTCTTGATTTGTCAGAATAGTATATAATCAGTTCCCGTTTAAAGAATATAACTCCTTGTATTTCTTCAATTTGGTGATATTTTCATTTAAACATAAGTTTAGGGTTATGGGTAGGAATTTTGAACTAAACATTGTAGCTAATTTAAGTAGTTCCGTATTTTATCTTGTTACACCTTTTCAAAGAAGCAAAGAGGTAGCAATGGGACATTCAAATGCCAAAAGTCCGAACGAGCAAGACAAAACCAGTATTTATAAACACAAACAGCACAAAGAAATACAAAACTAAAAGCACAAAACAATTGAAAAGCAATCAACAATGCGAACTCAAGTGAATTCAGTTGCTCCGGAAGAGTAAACAGTTCCTGCTTGCCTTAAAGCTTGATTCTGATTTTTGGAGAGGGAATTTGTAGAATTATGTTTAACAAACAGACGAAATGACGGACACTTATTCTGACAAAACAAGAGATAGAAAAATAAACATTTTTGCGAAATGTATTCTATCTTGTTGTATTTTTATTTTGTATGCCGTGCGGGGCCCGGGTGGCGAATAGGCCCGCAGCAGAGCCTAGCTTGTCGTAAGAGGTGACTAAGGGTCTTGGGATTCTGACGTCGGGTCAGTGCTCAGCCCACAGAGCGACCAAGTGTGTACCCTAGGTGGCTGAATAGGGTGGCCCTCGTCCGCGGGGGTTGTCAGGTCTATAATACGGAAACCCTGACCGCTGACCATAGTGGGCCAACGTGTGTGGAGAGTGCCACGCTTAATGCACGTAAAAGACCCCTTTGTGGACCGCCCAGTAGTGCACCACATAGGCTAAATTTTCCGCCCCTACCCATCTCTCCCCCTTTTTCCTGTGGTTCTTCAAAATTTACCATTCCTGTGTTTCCCACCCCACCTCCATATTTCATTTATCATCATCATTTCATGTTCATTGTATCATCTTTTTCATGTTCATCGCCTGTAAATAACCTATATAGTGTTGTACGGGCGTAAAACACCAACTCACTCACTCACTCACATTTTTTATGCAAAAACATCATTAATGAAAACATAGAATGGGATTCCATAGACAACACTTGTTTCAACGTGTGACTTTTAAATTATGTTAAAACTCCGGGTATCCTTTCTTGTGTTGCACATGGTCGATATTTTTTTTCTAGTTCGAATTTTATGGTGTTTTGAGTATTTTTTTTAAATACTTTTGGTTTTTGACCTTTCAATATTTTAATTATATGCTGCTGATCAAAGGTAACTCCTTGACATATGCATATTTAATAAAAACCAAATTACTTGTTTTTACACCCGTCGTGGATTTAGTATATGTAAATTATAAAATATTGTATTTAGGTCTGATTTTAAATTAAAAAAAAAACATGTTTTTAAAAAATGATATAACAAACTATATAATGTTTACTTATCGCAAATCTTTTAGAGTGATCATTTAACGTATTAAATAGGTTAATTTGAATTCTATTCATGCATTTTAACAATGCAGGAACCTTTTTTGACATGTTTGTGACATGTATATGTTAACAAAAATAAAAACAATGTTTAGATTTTATTAATCAAGTTGTTTTTTTTTTGGGCAGCTAAATTGATTTAAATGTAATCCTTATTATATCCCGATGGTAAAACTGTATTTTAATCGAACATTTCCTTTTTTTTATTTTTCTTCTAGATCAAATAAACGTGAACTTTGTCATTGTTTCAATTAAATTTTTGTTTGTGCATATCTGTGTCAATGAAATGTTCAATCTATAAATGGGGCAATTTCTACATTAAAATCATTATATTTTACATTAAGAAAGGATTGGCCAATCTTTAGGAGTCTAAGAACATCCTACAAGGATTTTTGGTTGAATTACGTAACATTTAGTATTCACAACATAACGTAACACTACCGTCAGCCTGAATATTGGAAATACGGGATTTTTATATTTTTTGCATTGTCTCACATTTCTACGAAAAGTCTATGCTCATTTCGTTTCATTTTGAGTTACAAGTTACAAGGAAATAAGATGAATTACGTAATATTAAATTGTAAATAATATAAAAAGGAAACTTGAATAAAAATAGAAATCTTATCAACAGATTAAATTTTGGTTTTCTTTTAAAACTCTTCTTCTTTGAATATTTTTTTCCGAGACTTAACTTTTTTGTGGTGAAAATCCTATTATAAACAACAATAAACTATGGAAATAATGAAATGTTATCACATCCGGTTTCTTAAGAAATGAGTTTCAAGCATTATTGCATCAATATATCTAGTCCTTGTGTTTCAATATTGAATATATCATCCAATATTGTAGACACATTCCAAAAGCAATGTCTTTAAAATAACAATAAATATACATGTACAAAAAAATGGTCGATTTTTTAACACAAATTTTATGCAATTATTTTATCATTTAATGTTTGGTAATATATTCTGTTTTATTGTATGCTCACATGATGGCCAACACCAGTCAAATTTAGTATAATGCACCCTTATTACGAATTTGTTATAAGATATAAGCAAATTAATAGCTTTATATTTATGATATGGGTGATTAAATAACATATAATTTGATAGAATTGTCACAGGTTTTCAATATGCAATACATTATTTGTTAAAAGAAGCTATATCAAATAAATATTATGACAATATGAGAGGTATGAAAGAAGCAAATGTGTACCAGAGGGGTAATCAACATCATAAAAACGTTAAGACAAAGACAAAACCGGCAGACAAAAAATCATCATAAACGAAGTAAACTCAGGTGCTCCGGAAGAATGAGCAGTTCTTGCTTGCTATAGCACACCCGTCACATTGCCAAAGATCGATTTAGTGTTGGTCAAATCCGGAAAAGATGACATTACCAAACTCTATGTCAAACCACAATCTGTGCTCTTCTGAGAGATAGAAATCCCGTATTTGTATACAAGCACATGATGTCTTCCGTAAAATTTCTACAGTGATGACAACAACCTGGGAGGAACGTACATCTGTGTTAACAATTTGCTGTCAGCTGCGAGCTCTATCAAGGAAGTCGTTGTACTCCCTTCATGCTCTGGAATAACGAATCATTTGTGATACGTAAACTCCATATGATGGAGCGGACGGAATGTTGCTACACAGAAAGGGAAAGTTAACTATTGGAAAGTTGAAGTCATCACGTTTGTCATATAGCTTTGTGCAAAGCCTTCCTAGTGTGTCAATAAAACATTTTATTCTTTATTTGTACATTGGACATGAACTATAGTATAGAATTGTACATATCTGTAAATGTTTTCGTGGTGATCGAGGCAACACAAACGTTTACATTGATTCTATTTAAATATGTTACGCATGCTTTAGATATTGTCAATGGGGCTTGAAAACTTTAAACGAATCGATTATGTCTATTTTAAAATAAGACTTCCAAACTACCAAACTTACTTTACCGGATTTGACACACTGAATTGGACATTTGCAGCGCGACGGGTGTGCAATAGCAGGCAGGAAATGCTTATTCCTCCGGGGCACCTGGGTTCACTCTCATTGTGACTAGAGTTCGCAATGTTAATTGATATTCAATAGTTTTTTGCGTTTCCGTTTTTTATATGTTGTCTGATTTATTTTTGTCCTTGTGTTTACTGGTTTTGTATCTGTCCTTTCGGACTTTGACATTCGGATGCCAAATTTGGTACCTCTGCTACTTACTTACTAATTAACCAAGGTTACCTAACATTAGAAAGGCAATACGGTTATACTTCATTTGTAAATAACCTGTGAATATGTTGTATTATATGAAAATGAATATTTGTAGATATATCCCTTCATACCAGAATCAATTAAATTAAAAAGAAGCAGAGGTACCAATGGGGTATTCAACTGTCAAAGGTCCGAAAGGGCAGAGACAAAACCTATAAATACCAACAAGAACAGGACAAAAACAGACAACATGTAAAACATGGAAACACAAAACAACTGAACATCAATCAACATCGCGAACTCCAGTCGAAACAAGAGTGAACTCAGGTGCTCCGGAAGAGTAAGCAGTTCCTGCTTGCTATAGCACACCCGTTGCGTTGCCAATAGTCCATTCAGACAAAACAAAACCCTATGACAAACCAACATCTGCACTCATCTGAGAGAGCAAAATCTCATATTTGTCTATAAGTGCATGATGTCTTCCGTAAAATTTCTTGAGTGAAGACAGCAACCGAGGAGCAACATAACCCTGTGTGAGCAATTTTTGCGTCAGACGTGTCGCTCTGCTAAGGAAATCGATGTAAGTCCCGCACGGTCTGGAGTAACGAATCCATTGAGATACCTAAGCTCCATAAGCTGGAGCGGATGATGTGTTGCTACACAAGAAGGGAAAGTTGACGATTGGAAAGTTGAAATATTTTTTTTTTTATTCTGGCCAACATTATCACTTGTTTGAGATTATCGAGGCATTTCCATTTTAATGCTGTATTATTTTGCTTTTTTATGAATTAATTTTTTCCTTTCATATATTCGCTTTGTTCGCTGCACTATTAACAGCAAAATATATGGGACTTCAGCAGAATCTTTCTGTTGTTATCACTTTTATTAACTCCTCATTGTTATCAGCATGACCCTGAAGTGGAATTTTAAAGTTTTTTCGTCAATTATTTGTCATTTTTTTCGTAAAATGCGTTACCACCAATCACATATAAACTACCAATCGAAATAGCAGTCAAGTTTTTTTAGATTAATGTTCATAAGCTTATGACAAGTTTTTGATTTTGGTAATTCCTCTTTTTCAGCCCCCTTACGACTACATTTCTAAAGAAGATTAACATATAAATATAAAATGCTGAATATGTACATGGTATGAGGAATCGTGAGGTGACTTTTATTATTGTATTATTTTAAGAAATATTGTCATTTTGTTTTAACGAATACATACTAAAGCAACCGTAAGAACTATGCTTAAAATATATTGCATTGTAACCCTTGTTAAATGTCTTGTTAATTCAGTTTTGCTAAACAATTTTTGGTATACAAAATACAGGTCATTAATGTAAACAAACAATTTACATTTTATCAATGATTTTATATTCTTTTATGAGATATTGCAAATAATGATTAAGCTTAAGATCAACAACTTTCACACAATATAACTGTGTGATAATCGTAGCGTCTTTTCGAGAAAAAATAAAATTTCATTTGAATTTTTAGAGATTTTTTTCTTAATGAAATTGAAAAATTTGTCAAACTTTAATGCAATTGCTGTGTATTGATCTAGATAGATAAAAATTGCTATTGTCAATTATTGTTCAGCTTGTTTTGGACACTTTTTCCTGAATTAACAAGCTTAAATGATATAATATGGCTTTCCAAAATATCGACAAAATTTTTCAATTATTTTAAACTTAAACAATGAACAAAAATAATTATATTGACAGAAAATACTTTAATTATGAATTATTTTTTAATGAATGAGCAGAATCGTCATGTCGTTATTGAAGAACTTAAATTTCTTGAAATATAAGCATTTTGACATCTTAGTTAACGTTTATTTATTTGTTGCAGGAAATGACAAACAACTCTTAATTACATCAACAAAGCTATCACCAAACTGATATAATAGCAGGTTTTTGGTGTACTTATGTTCTTGAGATACCAACCTTTTATGTGGATATTTAGATCGTCAAACCAGGCCTTGTCAAACTAGAAACAAGTTGTCGAATTTTGTGCAACTCATGCAAATGATACTTTACCAACGCAAAATATCATGTGTCGTCCGTAAACTATAGTTTATTTTAGATTTATTTGTTAATCGTCTTTAGAAATGTAGTCGTAAGGGGCTGAAAAAGAGGAATTACCAAATTAAAAAAAAAACTTGTCATAAGCTTATGATTATTAAACTAAATAAAATTGACTGCTATTTCGATTGGTAGTTTATATGTGATTGGTGGTTACGCAGTTGACGAAAACAATTACGAATAATTGACGAAAAAACTTTAAAATTTCACTTTAGTCTCATGCTGATAAACTATAGTTTACAAAACAGCATTTAACTATGTTAACTATAGTTTGCAATTTATGCCCTTAGTTTATCACCGAGAAACCCTAATAAGTATTGAAGATCTTCATAAGAGACCACAAATTAACAAACAACCGAAATAATCACATGCGTTTTCAAACAATAGTTTCCGAATGATAAACCCAGTTGTTCAGTGTTTATACCTTACGTTAGAAAGCTGATTTTGACTAAATTGTAAATATGAAATCATTACTTGTGGACGAAAGTCCTCTAAAACTACTTAACAGAATTTCATGAATAAAAGTAATAACAAAATGATCAATATATATCAATGTCTAAGAGAAAAGAAAAAAACATGGAAGACACACCGGAATAGTTATAGATCACAATGGTCCTGACTTGGTACAGGCATTTCACATAAAATGATGGGTAAAACCAGGATTTATGGCGCACCAAAGCTCTCTTTAGACATTGGGATCTAAGGGTCTTGTAGTAACACACAACACAACACGGTTGTAAAGACATAATAGGGATAGCAAGATGATCATATCAGTACAACAATCAGCAAAACACTTATCAAAACAAACGTTAATCAACACGTTCAACTTAATTTTGAATTTTTCCACCAGTGGCTGATAACAACGGGAGATTTTTTATGAACTGGATCAAACGCATTTCTTGTAACCTTGGTCTTAGAGTCGGTCACGGAGACAGTGGTGTCCTATAAAAGAATCAGAGAAATAAAAGAAATAAATGTTTTTGATTTATGTGACCGTTTAAATCAAAGCTTAACATTTTTGTAACATGGCTTCAAATCATGCAATACATGAAATGTTTTCAAAAACATTGGTTAAAACTTTATAAGAACTTGTAAGAAGTACACCTTATGTAATTATAAAGATAACTAGGATTTACTTTTTTGTATTGCAACAGATTTAACAGAATCGTTTATGATTTTCAAATGTATGCAAGTTATCTTTACAATGCTTTCTGTACCTCAATCCTTATTCCACAGGGACATTCTAATATAATAGCGAAAGGCGTGGGGTATGTAACCATGCTCTCTAAGTTTTTGTTATTGTTACTTTCCATATACGTGCCATATTAAATATAAACACATTGCATGCGAAAGTAACAAAAACATTTACTTATTTAATTTACCGTAAACAATTGCTTGCATTCGTGAAACCAAGTTTATCGGCGATAACTATAATTTATAGAGTGCTAGCACGCACTCAGCACATCCCCTTATGAAAAAAAAATCCACAATCATTTTTTCAAAGTTTCTACATAATATGTGAGACTTTGTCCCATATCAACGATGTATATAAAACGCATGTTAAAGACGCAAAAAGAAACGAAGGAATGTCAGCAGTTTTCAAATCCAATGGAACTATTTACTAGTAAAGATATATTATTCAGTCATATCTTACCTTTACCATATTGTACTGATGGCTGAAGTGTTTTATTTGATGAAATGAGTAATGCGGTGAAAATCAAAGCTTAACATTTTTGTAACATGACTTCAAATAATTCAATACATGAAATGATTCCGAAAACATTGGATAAAATCTTTCTGGTTCTATCTGTATGATATGTGTGTGTGCATTGTAATGTGTTTATATATTGAATTTATTATATATTATCGCTTTTATATCGGAGATAAAGATATGAATGAGTGTTTGAAAGAGTGGTTAAAATAGAATATAAAAAATCGAAAAATACTGTATACTAATAAAAACATAAAGTCGCATTCGATTGATCTTGTGTTTTGTGCTTCCTCGTGCTGTTCTTGTTCGTGTTTACCGGACTTGTCGTTGCCCTTTCGGACTTTTGACACCCGAATGTCCTATTGCTGCCTTTTTTGCTTCTTCCTTGATGCCCTTTGGAATTTTGAATTTTGAATTTTGTGTTTTTCTGTCTTGTCATCTCCTCTTGATTTGAGAACCACAATTCCATTTCAATATTCTAGCTTACAAATCTGGGTTAAAGAAATTATCAATCTAAATGAGGTATATGAATTTGAAAAAAATAAAATTCCACGAAGCATGCTATATCTTACAAGGCCTTTAAGTGAATTACATGACATGATTTGTTTACTATGTAATATGCAGAAAAAGGGAGATAACTCTTCCTGAACTTTATATCACAAGTCATCAATGTTGCTTTGAAACAAATCCTGGTGATTTTTGTTTTACACATGAGTCCAACAATACATTAAAACAATAAATTTACTGGGATAAAATTCCTCATGAACCAAATTCTGTAGGCGTCTGCCTGATATCTACATGGACAGCCTCCTAAATGTATACAGAAAAAGCTGTTATCAGCTTTAATTGGGTAATATTGAAAATATTTAGACAATTGAAATCCTATCAATAAATTTAATTACGTTCTAAATAAATATTTTATTATAAGTCCCCACTTAAGGATTTTATATTTTCGTGGTTATCTTATTGTTTAAAACAATGAGCTTATAGTAAATAAATGGTGTGTTATCACTAAATACAGGTGCCTCTTAACGTATATAAACTTGTCTGGTCATTTTGGTAATATTAATAGGAAACTTTGGTCTAGTCAGGGCTGGCCATAGTAAGCTTTTTGTGCTTTTCGAGGTATGGTACCCTTTTCACAGTGATAGTTTTTATGCAACAGTGTACAACAGTTTGGTATCTGATGTAAATATATACTGAGCTACAATGAAAACGCAACACTAGTATTTACATAAATATATTTTTGTATAGAAACAACATTACTTAAACAAATGGTATTTTCAAAACTTCTGAACAATAGCAACAATTCGACGCAAGCGTTTAAATTTAATGTTGATTCTTTTCTGTGCAACGGTTCACACAGTTTTCACAGTCAAATCTGAATTTCCCACAGTCAAAGGCGAATATGACCACCATTTTCTGCAACGCATGCGCCACAACTTCTAGGCATTGATCAGATAAAACGACGAGATGGTTATTGTGGAATATTGTTCCATTCTACTTGTAAGACAATTTCAAGCCGTCGAAGCGTGACCGACGGTTGTTGGCGTCTCCTTACAGCTCGTTTAAGCTGTCCTTTTAGACGTGATTCTGCTGTTTACTGAGCCCGTCTGATAATATCGTTTTGGGACAGGCGAGTAATTGTCTATTGTGCAGAATTCATTCGACGAGCAATTTCACACCAAGATATCCCTCCTTGGATCATTGCCAAACCCTCATGTCGCTAGTTGTCTGAAAGCCTTGGCATTATCAAATTTGTGTTGAAAAGAACTTGAAAACTTAGGATGGAATTTTTGTAACCGTAAGATAAGGTTAACAAACGGACTTTTATTGAAGCTATTCATGCATGTCTGCATGTCGAAACAAGAATTTCGTGCGTTTGTGCGGGGGTACTGTAGGAAGAAAAGTTTAAAAAATCACTGAACCATGAATGTATCGAATGGTTACATATTGGTTAAAAAAACACACATATCCTTTCCAATTTATGAAACTTTAACATAAATAAACAATATTCTGAAAAATTAAGTGTGGCGTTTTTAATGTCACTCAGTATATAGCTGACTTAAAAGCAAACAAATATCAAAACCGGAAGGATGTAAATCTAAATATAACCACAGGCATAAAAAGAATGAACATTTATAAGTTTAAGGATGTTGGATGGTCAGCTTTTGAAATTTTTGACATTTTTTTTCTCGAAATTTTCGGTTTTTTCCATCAAATTAAGGCAGAGAAGTTTTTGCATGGTAAATCCTATTTTTCTCTTTTGTAAGGTTTTTCATACATCATAAATATCTGTTTTACAAATCAATTTAAAATTACAATTATTTTTTCACAGGGATTACGATTCTTCCGCTCCTTGGCCTGTCTGTCTATCCTCATGTGACAACATTTATACTCTTTTGGTATAATTTTTCTATGCTCTTTATATTAATATAATCTTTTTCATTTTAACTATTTGTAGAGCGCTTCTGGTGCGTCTTCAGTATACAAAACGCACATCAGACGTAGCAAATTAATTGTCTTAAGCTTTATTATTTTATTTTATTCTAAGATTCGTAATGGTAAGCGCTGCTGATGGAGTTTCAATTATCCAAGGTAAACCTTTTTCGGCATCAACACTTTTGTGTTGAAGAACACATCAAAGTTTTGAATTATCCGTTTAAATTATGAAACTATAAAGACACTAAGGTTCTTCTTACGTATCCCAGACAAAGATTGTTCAAAATAATAATTTGGTTTCTAATCCGGCTTTCTGGTGGGTATTATTGTTCTACTCTTCATATTCATATAGTGTTATGCATTTTCAACTTTTAGTGGAGTGCCTCTGATGAGTCTTTGGTAGACGAAACGCGTGCCAGGCGTAGCAAAATTTATTGTCTAAAACGTTGTTGTATTTAATTTATTTATTTGCAAGTAAATCGTTATTGCAACTTTTAAATGCTTAACTTTAAGGTAAAAATGAGTTTTTAAAATGAAAACATTTCAAAACATAATGTTATATTACAATTTTAACATTTTAAAAATTGCAATGATATTCTGTTTTCACTGTAAATAAACAGCATGACCTACACATGTTAAAGGACTTCCACATCAGTTTAATGTATCCTTATCACGAACTTGCTAAATGATCATTAGTATATTAACAGCTTTTTTTTCATCCTAAGGGTAATAAAGCGACACTCTTATTTTGATTTTATTGTGACATGTTTTTAAAATACCATATCTGTTTCACAAAAACTAAAATTTTCAAATACACGAATACAATAAATATAAATGACTGTGTGAGGTAATTTCGAAAACAAATATATATCTTCTTTAATATCCTTTATTTTATTTTCACTTCAATTTTAAATCTTGATCATTATAAATTATTTATAATGATTATTTTTAGACTTTTCGTGACGATCTAAGCAACACGAAGTTTTATACTGCTCCTATCTGATAATTAGTATGCAACTTCTCGCCTATGAATCTTTTAACATTAAATATGTGGGTCTATCGTTTGCATTTGAAAACAAACAATTCTTCGAAAGTACAAAGAAAAACTACCTATGGAAAGTCATATATGGTTATAATAAGGTTTTTAATAACCTGAAGGAATATCGGTCACATTACGTAATATTGAATATTTATCAGCCACTATAGTAATTAGATTCGTGTTGAACTATTTTGGAATTTGACCCACAACATCATTTTCTTTTCGGCCTTATTTTATAACTGGCAATTAAAAGATATAATTTGTATGCCTATCACTTTCTATTAAAAGCCAAAAAAAAAGTATTTCGCAGAAGTCATGCTTTTTTAATTTAGAAAGACCAAAATTTGACATCTCTTAAAAAAATAATAATATTACATTCGAGATTTGAATAACATTTTAGGATGTACGACTGAATATTTTCAGATAATGTAAGCTAAGTTGCATGGGCAGAATAGATATTAGAAAAGTTCCTTTTTACAATCTTTTTTTAAGATAGAAAGAAGGTTTATGGAGGGTTACAACATTGTATTGATTATCTACTTAATTGATATGATGTATTGATTTAAAAGTCTAGTCGATAGTTGTAGATTATTTTGCAATTTTTGTACTTCGGTTTTTACATTTTGTGAGTCTTATATCAGTTTTGGGCTTATCGTCAAATAAAATAGACTAAATACGCAAATACCAATAGCAAAAACAAATTGGCATACTCATGACTAAAACCCATAAAAAAGGACCCAAAAACATTTTGAAAATCACTTGAAAGTTAAAAAATCCCGATATAATTCAACAATAGTGCAATACTCATTCTTTGCAATTGTTGATTATCCTAGTATGCCTACATTCATCAGATAGATAACTTCCAGATTATGTTAAATCTATCATCGTATACGTTTGAGTCGTTTAGTGCTATGAATTTTACAGCTACCATCTCAAATCGATTTCATTGTGAAAGGTTTTAACACCATGCAGTATCTTTAAGTAAGGCCATTCAATTACGTTTTGTTTAATATAAGTATGCTTATATGTCTATATCACTCTATAATTGCCAGCTTGACAATATTGCTTACCCTCAATTTGAAACTACCAACTGGGCTTTTGGCTTTGATGAGGACGTTCAGCTCGGAAAATAAGTATGGTTATATGTTCACATCACTCGAGTGTGAATTGCAAGCTTGCCAACATTGCTTACATTCAATTTGAAACTACCAACTGGGTTTTTGGCTTTGATGAGGACGTTCAGCTCGGAAAATAAGTATGGTTATATGTTCACATCACTCGAGTGTGAATTGCAAGCTTGCCAACATTGCTTACATTCAATTTGAAACTACCAACTGGGTTTTTGGCTTTGATGAGGACGTTCAGCTCGGAAAATAAGTATGGTTATATATTCACATCACTCGAGTGTGAATTGCAAGCTTGCCAACATTGCTTACACTCAATTTGAAACTACCAACTGGGCTTTTGGCTTTGATGAAGACGGCCACCTTGGAAAACTGGGAGATGAAATGGAACTTGTTTACTTCCATAGAAAAGACTGAAATCTAACTTTAACAAATGCAGGAACAATTGACAACTACATTCAAGCAGGTCACAAAGAAAGAGAAACATTCGCCTTTTACGAAGAAGCATAACATTCAGCGTTTACATTGGTTCAAGTCAGCTCAAAGGGTCGTTGTAACAGACATTTCGAAAAGTTCGACACAGTCAGCAGCAGGTGAAATAAAGGTAATAACAAAACTACCGAACTTGAACGATCAATCTCACAGTCCAGAGAAAACGACAAAAACGAATCAGTCATACCGGAGAATTGGTGGATCGCAATGGTCCTGACTTGGTACAGGCATTTCATACGAAATGGTGGGTTAAACCAGGTTTTATGGCGCCAAACCTCCCTCTTCCATTGCGATCTTAGGATCCGGTAATGGCTAAGAACACAACATAGTTGTGAGACACAATAGGGATATTGAGGTGATCATCTCAGTACAAAAGACCAGTCAACACTAATTAAAACAATTAACTACCATATCTTTTAACTCAATTTTGAACTTTTCTACTAGTGGCTGATAACGAAGTAAGAATTTTTTTAGTGATCTTATGAGACGTAGTTTCTTATAGCCCTGCTCCAAAAGTCGGTCACGAAGAAATCGGTGTCTGATCAAAAAATCTGTGACATGTGTGCAAGCTCTGGCATATCGAATAAGTTGTGAAATATAAACACCGTATGCAGGAGAAGTAGGTATATTGCTCTGTAGATTAGAAAAATTAATAATTTGAAAATTAAAATCGTCTCGTTTATCGTAAATTTTTGTACTGAGATGACCACCTGGGTCAAATTCGAGGTGCAAATCCAAGAAAGACGTGAAGCAATTTGATTCGGTGGTCTCTTCAATCTCCAATTCCGGAGGATATATTGAAGGAATCCATCTACCAAATGAAGTGTTATTGACAGAAAGGACATCATCAATATATCTGAATGTAAGATTAAATGACCTTGCCTCTTTCATCTTCTTGTTCTTTACGAGTCCCTGAAGAAATTCAGTCTCGTAAGAGTATAAAAACAAATCGGCGAGGAGAGGAGCACAGTTTGTGCCCATTGGAATGCTGATTTGTTGTTGAAAAATCTCTCCTCCGAAGGTGACAAATATGTTGTCAATGAGGAAATCAAGCATACTGCAAACTTGTTCCAGTGTGTAACAAATTTTATCTTTGAAAGATGTTTTGGAAAAGAAGGTAGAATTATAACCCAAAACAACAAAATTCCTAGAGTTTTAAAAGGCTTTTTCGAGAAGTTTTTTTCAGGCGACATTTTAGTTTTCCGTGTGGCAAGGTAGTGTATAAAGTTGAAAAATCGAACGTTTTCAAAGAGTGAACCTCAGAAAATGATCTAGATTTAAAATCTTTTGAGTTCTTCAAAATCCACATATGGTTAATTCCATTACGATTATAAATAGTGTCGCAGTATGCTTGTTGACCTTCTTTGACAGCAGACAAGATTTTAGTTAAATGAACGGACAGCTCTGTAGTTGAACATGATGACGATCCAGCTATATACCTTTCTTTGTACGGATTTTTGTGAGGTTTAGGTATCCAGTACAAATATGGTAACTCTTTATGTTCCTCTTTCATTGGAATATTGAAAGAGGACATAAAAGAGCTATGGTTGGCTATGATTTCATCTTTGTTAAATGTAGTCCGTGTGTATGTAGCACTAGCGGAAGTATTACCATCAATGCCTAGTTCTTTAATTAGACACTTATAATAGTGTGCTTGACAAACAAAAACTATATTATTGGAAGCCTTGTCTGCTGGCGTGACAACATACCTGTCATGTAAGGAAGAGAGACAATTGAGAGCTTCACGATCTCCAAATACAGAAGAAGGCCGGGGTTCACACATTTGCGAAGTTTGTCTATTCGGCTTCGTACAAGAGATCGGATAGTCCTTACCCAGTCCGACAGTGATTCAAGCTCTGGTTCTTGGTCCTTTTCCCTCTTTATCCAGGCTCTAGCATAGTCCTCCACAGCGTCCATGATGATCTTAAAGTTGTGATTCCAATTTATACGTTGCGGTTCCCTGAATTTAGGTCCATGGAAAACCACATTACGTAATAAATCATTTTCAATTATCTTAAGATCACTCGTGATGACATGACCAGATGGACCATAGACAAAGGGAGAAGCATAGCAATCACATGTCAGAGGGGACTTTAGATATTCTTCAATGTTTAGGTCCTGCAATGCCTTTTTGTGGTTGAAAAGTTTACTACTTATGGTTTTAGTGTAGCGGTAGGAAACAATTGGTGTTGACTGATTTTTGAAATATGGAGGAATTTGAGATGTAACTTCCTTACGATTTAAAATATTGCTGATGTTTATAGCATCTATCCCTTTGTTCTTAAATGGAATATGGAGAAATTTCCTATCCTCAGTAGTAAGAGGCTCACTTCTTACAGGCTTAAAAAGACGGAAAAGTGCAACGTCGCAAATAATGCTAGTAAGTCTGTAAGAAGGAGTAAATGGATCAGTACCTGCTTTTTCTAACCCAAGATCACGTAGTTCTTTAAGTTTCGTGACTCGTAGTGAAAAGAGAATGGTACGAACATGATGGACTCCCAATGGTTGTTGTAGACTTGTTACCAGATCATCAAACGTGTCTGAAAGAGATCTGTTGTCAGTTTGACTGGCACCAGATCTCGGTTTGTATCGTTTGTGACCATGACTACGTTTGTGTCTACCATTAGGGTCAAACAGTTTCATAACATTCACCTCACTACACTGTGGGCTAGAAAGATTTCCTACTCCTTTGATGTTATCATTACATCCATGAAAAGTAAAAAACACCAACACAGAAGTTAAACAGAATACTGACATTGGTAACAACACAAGTCACATCAGAAGGGAACAGGAAACAATACAGATACCATATTTCGAGAAAAGGAGACCACTCACCCCCACAAAACATAGAATATCGGATAACGAATTTGCGAACAGAAACCACTAAGCGTCAATGTACAATTAAATATCCTTTAAGACCAGACAACACTGCTTCGAAGTTATGTACAACAGCTTCCAAAATAAAAAAGGAAAATTCCAAACACATAATATGGCCCCTGAAAACGACATTTCGAATGATTATTAACAGATGTTGCACAATCGGCCGAGGTCAGGGATGAGAAATTCAGAAAAAAATGTAACTTGGGAAAATACTATTGTGCTTAAAGTTTTCTTTTTTAATATACATTTTGTTTTATGTGGGTATTTTTTTCCAATATTGACTAAGGACAGACATTTCAATACTGGGTAATATCAGGTTTAACGGCGCCAGATAAAAACGTAACAATAGACATTCATCTATTGTAAGTCCGAAACAGCCAAGTCAAAATCGGCATTAAACGTGGTTATTGAATGTTTTGTTCAATTGTCTTAATTAAGGACGTGGTCGATATGCTAGATAATGGAATTTAGTCGGATCTCGACCCCCAAATGATTCAAATTCAAATGATGCTGATGAGTTGTTACTTGAAATATGCATAAACAGCATAACTAAAACGGCTGACAAAAATTGCTAAACGCAGAACATAATAAAAAAAAACACCTCTAAACTGCAATCAGCAACGCAACTCAAGTCGATGAGAATGCATGTGCTTTGTATGGGTAAGAAGTTGATGTATGTTATGATACAACCGGGCACCGTCTTGCAAAAGAACAAGCTAGTGGAGGTCACTCCGGGATTGGATGACAATACAAAAATCCAGGGTTTCCGCTTAAGTATTTAATTCTACATTACAAACAAACATGTGCAGACATCTAAGAGATCCCGTACAAATGTAAGTACAATATGTCTTCTGCAAAAGTTTAAGACTGACGACAACAAACGAGGATCAACAAAATCCTGAGACGCTCTATCATAGAAATCATGAGTAAAAGGGCTTTAAAACCAAAGAATGAGGTCCAAAACACAAAGACGATTCATGCTTCACAAAAAGTGAAATGTGGAAAATGGTAAGCAGATGTTATAACATAAGAAGTTTGTTAATCCATCATATATGTTTAAGAAAAAAGACAAGACATAGAAGATATGCCGGATAATTTAAGGATCACAATGGGTTTGACTTTGTCTAAACCCTGAGGTTCTTCCTACCCCAGACATAGGTTGAATATCTTAGTAATAATTTGGTTCCCCAGTTTGGTATTTTGGTTATACTGTTCTATGCTCTTCATATTCATACAGTGTTTGGCATTTTCACTATTTTTGGTAGAGCGCCTCTGATGAGTCTTGAATAGACGAAATGCGCGTCAGGCGTAGCAAAATTTTTTGTCTGGGACTTTGTTGTCATTTGTATTTTGTACTGCCATTTAAAAAAAAACGTATGGGTTAAACCAGGCTCTAAACCTCTCTTATATGTCGATCTAAGGATCTGGTAGTAACACAAAACACAACAGAGTTGTGAAGACATAATTGTAATATTGAGGTGACTAGCCAAACACCAATAAAAAGTATCCCTAAAAATATCGTAAAAGCCATTACGCCTGTCATTGGGATTTGTACAACGTCTTCCTTAGATGTTCATTTTGCTTCATATGCAGATCCAAATATGAAGCAAAATTCCTTAAATCTGTACTAATAATCTTTGGTTTGGGGGCATTTTTTTATGCTCTCTTACAGTTAAACGAGTTTACGACCTTGATATTTTAACAAGCCTTGTCTCTGTGTGGTCAATTTGCTTAATCAGGTTCGCAGGGGGTTCAAAATCACCATTATCTTCAATTCGTGAAGCTCTCAATTGTCTCTCTTCCTGACATGACAAATATGTTGTCACACCGGAAGACAAGGCTTTCAACAACATAGTTTTTGTATTTAGAGCACATTACTATAAAATGTCTGATTCAATAGTTAGGCATAGATGGTTAATCATCTGCTATTGCTACACACACTCGGACATCATTTGACAAAGATGAGATCATAGCCAACGCTGCTGATGAAAGATGACTCCTTGCAATATAGATATACAGCATAACTAAATTAACCGTTTCATACCCGTTTTGGGTATTGTATTTTGAAACTACTGGGTCGATTGCCGCTGCTGGTGGACCAGAGGTCCCTTAGGGTAATCACAAGCCTGGTTGTCAGACTTGTCTGACACTATTTTACCAATAAATTTCTAATATTTTTGTCAATTTTGAAATTCAAAACTGTTTAAAACACCAGGTTTCATTCCTTGTAATGGACATGGTCGATATCCTCGGTGCTGGATTTGGGTTTCCTGTTCGAACGTTTTGGATTTGAGAACTTTTCATTCTATATTTTTTTGTTTTTTGATCTTCCAATGTTTTGATTCAAATGCTGATGATGAGAGGTTACGACATGAAATATCGATATACAGCATAACCAAATTAATTGTTTCATATCCCTTTTCGGAATTGTATTTTGAAGTAATAAGTAATTGTTATGATTACGTGCATATTATATTTGCATTAACAAGATATAGTAAATCACGTGACTTCTTACCATTAAACTACATTTGATGTACTGAGAGCCTCAGATGATCACCTTAGCATCTCTAATATGTCTTCACAAACCTGAAGTGTTTTGTGTAACTACTGGGCCCAAAGATCGCAATGGAATGGGGAGGTTTGGCGCGCCCTAAAACCTAGTTTAACCCACCATTTCTTTTGAAATGCCTGTACCAAGCCAGGACCATTGCGATCTTCAATTTGTCCGGATTGTCTTCCTTGTTTTGTCTTGTCTTATTGACATTTGTGATTGATTTTCTATGCTCTTCATATTCATATAGTGTTTGGCATTTTCAATATTTTAGGTAGAGCGCCTCTGATGAGTCTTGAATAGACGAAACGCGCGTCAGGCGTAGCAAAATTTATTGTCTGGAACTTTGTTGTCATTTGAATTCCAAGTTCGGTAATTTTGTTATTGCCTTTATTCATATTAATTTACAGCTTTAACGAAATGAGTTTTTGTAAAACAAATAGTACAAGATTTGAAGACATGTCATAAAATATCAATTGAATAGTATTTACATTGATCATTTCATTAAATAAAACTTTTAAATAAATTTTTATATATTACTCTAAATCGTTATACAAGTTTTAATTGTCAACAATCGACAAGGAAATAAATTTTCATGGTTCAGATTTAACATGAATGTTTATATGCAATGTCTTTAAAAGTGTCATAGCCTTCTAAATAGGATATCTTCCAATATCTATATCAAGTACAACTAAGCATTTTCTGATGATCTAAACTGCCGTTGTTGTAGCGGTAAAATGACGAGCTAATGACGGTTCAAACCTTGCCCGCGGTGAAAATGTCAAAGACTCATATTCCGACTTTCTTTCTTGACATCGTTTGCGAGGATGATCACAATGAAACATATAAGACGAATAAGGTTGTTCCCTGTATGGGGAAAGCTGTTTTTAACGTTACTATGTCCCATATTCTAATTGCCGTTGAGAACTTAAGTGTACTAATGATTTAAGAAATAACTCTAAAAAGCGCAGACAAAATCTGTAGACAAAAGACAATTAAAAAAAACTCGAAAAATATACACAAAAACACACATTACATTTTAGTGCAATCATCAACGTGAAATATAATCAAATGAAAAAGTGAGTGATTTCAGGTTCTTGGGAATGATAGGTAATTCCTAATTTCTATAGCACACCTGTCACATTGTCAACGATCAAATTGTGTGGTTGAAAGATGCGAGGTTTAAGCGCAATATCACCGACAAGCTTCGGAGTAACGAATTAGTTATACATGACCTCCATTAGGAGTAGACAGAATGTTTCTACACAAACAAATTCAGTAATTATTGAATTGCTTTTAATTTGACCTTCTAGATTTTCTTTAACTGGAATGGCATGTACTGCCTGATGAATGTACTTTTGTAATTGAGTTAAACAAAATTTAGATTTTTTGTTTGTTTGTATTTGATTCGTAATTTCCTTTGTTTGATGATAGTGCAATCACTTGAGAATTGACGGAGATAACTTAAAAGCTTAAGACATTAGAGGGGAAACATAATTTTCTAAACAAAAGGGTTTTGCTGAACCCCATTCATTTTACTGTTGATGTTTTAGAGAGTAAAGAAAAGATGAAAGGTCTTATCCTTGTCTTGAAAAATGTCTTTAAAGCAAAGGACAAAAATACTGCACATTCATCGTAAGTTTGGAATTCCTAAAAGTATTTCAGTCGGTGATGCAACTTTCCAAATAAACATTGACCGATGTTGGATTTTTTTTATCTCAGATTAAACCCGTATGGCCAATCGGTCTTTTCAAAACGTCACGCACAATGTGAAAAGACGGATTTCCACGGCTTTACCTTTTTAGATAGCACTGATTCTTTGTAAAAGATATCAATAGGATACTTTAATCACTGCGTGCTTAAGATAATATTATAATGCGTTTTATAACCATTATATAAGGACCATAAGTGACTATAGTTTATCATTTCGCTTTTTAAAACATACCAGTAAGGTAGGTAGCATTGCTTTTGAGCATTATTAGGCTTATATGTTTAACAGATCATATAATGTAGGTACACGTACAACAAACAGAAAAATACAAAACAGATAAAAGAAGTGCACGTGAAGTACTATGTTTAAAATCTCTTAATGGTTTTGATAAGGGGCGCGGTCCTACATAAGTAGAAGTTTCGAAAAGTTGATTGTTATTTTTTTTCTTTTTTACCAATGTGCCTAGTGCGGACAAGAGCGCTCGGCAAGCATGTCTATAGGCCAGTAATTAAATGATTTATTGCAAAAAAAAATAAAAATTGACAGAATTAAAACCAATAGTTAAATTTCCTTTTTTAATAAACAGGAGAATACGGATGGAAAGTGAAAACTATATTATCTTAATGTATTTTCAATAAAACCTTAGCTGTAGAAGAAATGAAACGAGCTCATCAACTTCTCGCGAGATTAGTTTACAGCGTCCTTGCTAACGATGCTCTTGGCTATTAATCAATATGATCTGTGATTGTTCACTAGTAATTTAAACCAAATTGTGGCGATGTATTATAAATTATCAATAAACAATAAATCATTATTCTTTACAATACTGAATAGTAAAAAAGATGGTTCTACCTGAGCTTATCATGAAGAAAAATCAATCCTATGCACGTGTTATGCATTGAAACGAGTTGTCATTTTCTGCCAGGTTTTTATATCATTTTTTTCCAGCCAATACTCCGAATTAGATATATTGGTTTACAGAAAATATTGAAGCGTGAAATACTTTAACTGGGAAATGATGTAGTTGAATACGCAAATCCAAAAGAGGTAATTTCGGGCCTGTCGAACGTTTTCCGAAAATATTTTGACTTGTTTCAGAACGTAACAAATATTTGTAACTTGAATATAGACGAAATGAGCGTCAGTGGTAGCAAAATTAATTGTCTGGAACTTTTTTGTCATTTTAATTTCTAACACCCGTGAAGGTAAGCGTTGCTGGTAAAGCTGCGTTCTATTTTAAGGTTGCACATATTATTATATTCAACTAAGAGCGTCTATATAAGTAACACTGGTTTTGATAAGTACCAAAGCTTAACAAGCAAAAGAAAACAAACGCTCAGATCAAGTCTTTTTTAAGCTTTTTGTTTTACATGTCAAATTTTTTTATTTATCAATTTATCATATTTGTTGGAATAATACATATTCAAATATATTTTGGCCGTTAAGTTAATACATTAACACTACAACATATTAGAGGGTACATTTTATGAATGAAAACAAAGCTAGTGATAACAAGAAGGGATATGGTTAAAACCATATCCATTGGTACTCGAGTTACATATATGTCACAGTTAGGCTCCTGAAACATGCATAATGCCTTTATCATCATAGTAATACCTACGATACTAGAACATGTAGAATGAAAGATAAGGTTGAAGGGAACCATTCATTGTTATATGCATCATTTGAACAAACCGTACCAATGTGTTTTAATGGCACTTTCCAGTTAAAAAAACAATATGGGAATTGAATGATTCTTTTGTAGATGGTCATTATTAATTCGTCTGGAAGAACAGGTTACAGTTAATTTCGAAGCATACGATTGCTTAGTATCATTAGGTGCACATATACTGGTTTTTTGGAATTGCAAACTGACAAAATGTTGATAGGACAGGCCACCCAGCTAAGCTCAAAAGAGTCTTGAAATCCTTTTATAATTTTTGACGTTTGGCTGCCTACGACTCTGTGGATCTGAAAGAGTCCAAATGACAAAATCCCAGAAAGACCGGATTATTATATCTGGACTAAAAACAATCCTCGTTCAACGAGTCGTTGTTCAAATGTTAATTTTGGGAAATTTTAACTGTCTGTAGCACGGGGGGGGGGGGGGAGTGTAAACTTCAATTATAAAGGTGCGGCCCAAAACGGTCTACTCTAAAAGGTTGGAAATTTCAATGTAGTATATATGATAAGGTATACTTTACACAAATGTCATATAACAATAGGAAAAGAGTGACTGAGCATCCACATTTTGCCTCCTTGTAACCTTAACTCACTGTAAAGGCATTTGATAACTTTTACCATTCAAACTTTGATTTAATAGAAAATCTAAAAAACATGTAACATTTGTTTCATACAGTTTTTGTCAAACGGGGGGGGGGGGAGGTCGGCGCGCCCGGTATGCCGGTCCTAGATCCGCCTTTGCAAACGTGGTCTGTAGTGTAGGGTATTCCGGACAACAGAAATTTGTAGTAGTTAAATGATAACAGGTTGTGTTATGTACATGCACATGGAACGAAGAACGAATCGATCCAGCCATCTTGTTTTCATAAAATAACATCACGAGTTCAATGCCTTATTGATAATTTAAAACAATTTCACGTGAAATTATATCATTAAGATCGCAAAATGTTTGCATGGTTCATAAATACATAAGTAGAGAGTTGCCAAAACAAAAAAAAACGATGAAAAAATTAACATGCCTTGAAAAGTTCAATATGTTTGTGTATATTATGCTGCTGAGATAAAAAAAGTTCGATCGCGCGGTAATCATTTAACTGCAGTAAGAACGATAATGCACCGAATGGTGACTTTTCGGTAATTTTTTTTTAAATTGATCATTGATAAAATTTTACACAGACTCTAATTTATTCACAAACTGGCATTAGAATCATTCCTCATGACGAACTATTTTACATCCTATTATGCAACATACGAATCGTTATGCAATCGACAACAGGGTGAATCTAAGTATACATCTAGAATAGATATTCGAGAATAGGTCTCTCGTATGAAAATACAAAAGTCAATGATCATCTTAAAACTACACACTATTAGAAGTGGGTTTAAATTTAAATTTAAGTCGGTTTACTATCTTTAGAAAATTGGTAATACAATTTTATTATCGGGATTTATATACAGCAAAAATATAAATTTTGTCAATAACACACTTATCTTCAAAACAGATATTGATAATTTACAATATTTTGTTGAGTTATAATATGAAGTTTAAGAGAGTTGGTATTTTAGTATATCAGATCCGATTGTTCATTATAATGTCAATAGTAAAAAAAAGGCAAGGACAAATACCATTCAAGGCAAACAAGAACAATACGAAGACACACGCTAAAGAGATCTAACCGGACTACAATAAGCAATTAATGCAAACTTTAGTCCAGAAGAGAGTGAACATAGGTAGTTCGTAGTTGTAAACAGTTCCTGCTTGTTGCAAAACGCCCGTGCATTTTATATTTTAAAGTTATCGAATGGGAAAAACGTTAAATCCATAGAAAACATGCGTGGAATAAATGTTATGAAAAATTCATTTTTAATTGGAAATGTTTGACACATTTTCTTTGCTTGTTTTAGAATACAGAATGAAAACATGAGACCAACGATCATGCCTATAACGAATTTGGATTTTAAGATTTGTATTATTAACTTGAAGAAAGATGTAATTCACAGCAAAATTCAAGTTTAAGTGTAATACAAAGTTTTCAAAATACATGAAATATGGAGTCACGTGTTTATACCGGTACATTAGAAAAATATGTTGAAGATACACCTAGCCTTGAAGATTATATTACTGGTATTCACAATCAAATGCTCAAAAGCCAACTGATTAGAATTTTAACAGTAGATGAGCAATTGGAAATAGATATTAACAACATTAAACACATCTTATTTGTTGCTAAAAAGGCTAATTCACAAAATGCATTTAGTTGCTGTAGAAAATGGATTATGTCAAATCTATTAGTCGAAAACCACAAATTTTTATCAGACCTAATTTTTAGGTACAATCTCGAATAAGATGCAATTGCAATTCTTAAGGAAAATGAGAAAAAACCATGCCTCCTTAATAGATTTTCACAAATTGCTAGACGCTTTGTACTATATTACGTTATCTTTTTATGTGATACGTGCTCATCAAAACGATCAATTACAGCAAATGTTTATGATAACAACTTGAGTTTGAAATGCACTGAGTTGAAAATAACAAGTAAAGAAAAGGATAAGGTATTTCAATGCCACTGCATTCCAGCAGACGAGACAGTCGAGCCTCATTTGTTTTGTTCCTATGGAAAATCAGTCTACTGCTTTTATCCACTATTGCACGAGTGTGAAAAGCTAGGGAGTTTGAGGTGTGAGCGTTCGTTATTTAATCTCATATCTTACGATCATCATTGTTATGCAATTGGTGGAATTTATGAGAGCAGGAGGGTCTTAGAAATTGAGGAACATGGCTTCAGCAACAAAAGTGGTCCCTGGAATATTGTTGCAAGGCTACCACGAGAAAGTCTGCCGATTTATCCGTCGTCTGTCGTCTGCAATGATTTGATTTATATCTTTTGTTCAATAATAGCCAATGAACAAAAAATAAAACCAAACACCACTGCGGTCTATGTTTTTAATCCTTCTACAAAAAATGTTAAGCAACTTACTGAGATTCCTTATTCATTTAAATTGATGAAAACTTGCGCTGTTGATTCAAACATCTATATATTTTCTGAAAGAAAGGAAATAGTGGTTTTCTCAACCCTGAACTGTACCACTTATATTCAAAGAAATGAATGCGCTTACTTTGAAAATCTTTCAATCGGAAACTCAGAAGTAATTTGTCGTAAGAGAAACAAAGAAGAAAAATACATGAGTACAAGTAGACTATTCTGGACAGAGACAAACAAATGGGAAACATTGATTCAAACGATACCCGATTGTGTGGGAGTTCTCAGTGCTTGTGAGGTTAAAATTCTTTCAAGATTCAAAAGGAACAAATCCGTTTAGTGACACAAACGGTTTCGGCCATACATGACTTGTTAATATTTCAAAAGTAAGAAATAATAATTTCTGCACATTTGTATATAAAATAATAAAATTTTATAATCAACTTTATGTTAACCCTATTGCATGAATAATGAATATTTTTTTACACATACCAAACAGAAAATACACATAACAACTTAACGACAATTAGCAACGTGAACTCAAGTCGAAACGAGAGTGAACTCGGTTGCTCCAGAAGGGAAAGCAGTTCTTGCTTGCTATAACACACCCGTCACGTTGCCAAAGATTGATTTATTTGTTTGTCAAATTCGGAAATAATGAGATTACCAAATCATGTCAAATCAATTTCTGCGCTCATCTGAAAGGTAGAAACCCCGTATTTGTTTACAAGCACATGAAGTTCTTGAGTGATGATAACAACCAGGGAGCAACATACCATTGTGTTTAAAATTTACTAGTTAGCTGTGTTGCTCTATCAAGGTAGTGGAAATACTCGGACCAGTGTTCTTCCTAAGCCGATATAGGCTGAGACTCTATAAAAATTGCGTTAAAAATATCAGGTGTAATAAGCCAATTATCAAATAAATGTTTGTTCATTGTCAATTAATTGAAAGGTATCGATTTTTTAACCAATTATACTCGATTAGATGTGATTTTCCGATAGTAAGCAACTGCAGCCGAGCGTTTTATCTTTGTTGGACAACAAATCAGAATTGACCAAAATAGAAGCAAAAACATGCCATGTGCTTGATACACGTGGGTTTTAAGAAAAAATGGAAGCCAAAACCAAGACTAATCAAGATATATATGTTTTACCTTTAAGAAAGAAGGGGGCAAAGAGGTACAAATGGGGCATTCGATTGTCAAAAGTCCAAAAGGGCAACGACGAAACCGGTAAACACGAACAAGAACAGCACGAAGAAACAGAAATCACAAAATCAACCGACGGAAATTAACAACGCGAACTCAAGTCGCAACTTGAGTGAACTCAGGCGCTCCGGAAGAGTAAGCAGTTCCTGCCTGCTATTGCACACCCGTCGTGTTGCTAATTTCCATTTCAGTGTGTCAAATCCGGTGAAGGAAGACAAAACAATATTTACGACAAACCAACATCTGCACTCATTTGAGAGATAGAAATCCCATATTTGTCTACGAGTGCAAGGTGTCTACCGTAAAATTCTTAAGTGAAGACAGCAGCCGTGGAGCAACATAACCCTGTGTCAGCATTTTCTGTTTCAAACGTGACGCTCTGCCAATGAAATCGATGAAATTCCCGCAAGCTCTTGAGTAACAAATCAATTGTGATACGAAGACTCCATGCTTGCTTAAATGTTCAACTTATTTAGCTCTACAAAGTTCTTTATAGGGTTAACATCAAGACCAGGTGAGCGATTAAGGCTCCTGGGAGCCTCTTGTTTATTTTAATAGTCATATTTTATAGTAAAGGGTGTGACACATTTAAAATTAAACTCTTATACAACATGAACCAGATGTTGATTGGCACCCACAATTTTTTCAGGAATAACGAACAGTTACATGTATGATACGAAAAATCCATATGCTAGAGAAAGGGAAAGTTATCACGTTTATCAAAGAGCTTTGTATAAAGCCTTCCTTGTATGCCAATTTCAAGAAAGAAATCAAAATTCATGTATGAAACGGACCACATATAATCTGTATACTCCTTTATCTCAAGTTCCTGAGGATGTATGAATGTAAATAGACACCACATCGAGGATTTTTAAGTGAAAGGGTATCATCAATATAACGAAATGTGAGATAGGATAAAGCAACTCTGGGTTCCTCTTTGTTTAGAATATTGTAAGAAGTCCATTTCATATGAGTGAAAAACAAATCGGAAAGCAATTGAGCACAATTTGTACTCATTGGAATTCCAATTGTCTGCTGAAAAACATATCTGCCAAACTGAACAAATATTTTGTCAATAAGAAAGTTTAGCATTTCTGTTATTTGATCTTCAGTTATTTAGTTTTTCTTACTAGACTCATGGATGACAAAATAACTTTATATAATCGGCTACCAAATATTTGTAGCTGCGTTTTTCGTTCTTTTTGACAAAGCTACGGTGACTTTCTCAATCTCATATATCCCCAGGAGCATGAGATAAAGGACACAACGGATTCTAGGAAGTCTGCTTCATATTTAGATTTACATCTAGAAATTGACTCTCAAGGAAGACTTTAAACAAGGCTCTATGACAAACGTGATGACTTCAATTATCCTATCGTCAACTTTCCCTTCTTGTGTAGCAACATTTCGTCCGCTCCAGCTTATGGAGTTTACGTATCTCAATTGATTCGTTACTCCAAAGCGTGCAAGATTTACATTGATTTCCTTAGCAGAGCGACACGTCGGACGCAAAAATTGCTTACACAAGTTTATGTTGCTCCACGGCTGCTGTTTTAACTCAAGAAATTTTACGGAAGACATCATGGACTTATAGACAAATATGGGATTTCGATCTCTCAGATAAGTGCAGATGTCAGTTTGTCATAGGGTTTTGGTTCGTCCTTCTTTACCGGATTTGACACGATGAATAGACTATTGGCAACGCGAAGGGTGTGCTATAGCAAGCAGGAACTGCTTACTCTTCCGGAGCACCTGAGTTCACTTTTGTTTCGACTGGAGTTCGCGTTGTTGATTGATATTCAGTAATTTTGTGTTTCCATGTTTTACATGTTGTCTGTTTTTGTCCCGTCCTTGTCGGTGTTTACTAGTTTTGTCTCTGCCTTTTCGGACTTTTGACATTCGGATATCCCATTGGTACTTCTGCTTCTTTAATCAAACGTGCCAACGAGAAATGAATTGTAAATGTGGATTTGAAGAATATAAGGTAGAGAAGGCAAAAGTCTGAATACTACTTCAAGTTGAAAGTAATCTAGAATGGAGAATTACCATAAGTTATTTAGAATATTTGAGAATCCACATTTGATTGACACCATTTCTAGAGTAACAACATCATAAAAGTTTTAAATAGATTTTATTGCCATCATTATTGATGTTAACAAAGCTGAAAGATGTTTAGTTGGACATAAGGGTGACCAGCAATAAGACGTTGTTGGTATGGAGTCTTATGTAATTGGAATCCAATACAAGGCAGGAAGTCATCATTTCTTTTTTCAGCGAAAATGACAAAGGAAGAGATGACAAAGTTATCATTGTTAATTATCTCCTCCTTTGACAGCGTTGTTGCTGTGTATGTGGTGCTTTAACTGGCACAACCAACCCTTGATTCAGCTGCTAAACAATCAATCAAATGTAAATATAAGTAAGACATACAAACATAAATATGACTCGGTATTTAGGTATTAAAAAACAATGTAAAAGTACAAAATGCTATGTATGTTGTATCAAAAATGTATATTACAAATTAATAAAACAAAACGTTTATAAAATGGTTAATTTGGTTATGCTGTATATCTATATTTCAAGGAGCGCCCCACAGCATCTATAAGAAGAAAAGATATGGTATGCATGACACCAAGTCACATTGTGAATATCAAAATAAAAAAATAAAAATTAACAGAACAGCGATTGCATTTCTTATCTTTATCCTGAAGGCACATGTAGACCGCAAGAAAAACATGAATGATGTCTGGAAATGGGAAAGTAATAAAAGATATATGAAACAGTTTAATCATTTTCAGTCTCTGATAATTTTTAAAAGGTGCCCATATGTTTGACATGACAGATTAAGATTAAAACGACCATCGGTGTAAAAAAATGAAAAGCGACAACCTTTATCTTCTTAAAAAGTCTTGGTACAGTAGAATACAAATAAATAAATATCCATTTTATTGTACTTTAAATGCATTTTTCAGCGTATAGAATTTGAAATACCAAAATTCTTAAGGTTTATGCTTATTCTGCATAATTACAAGTACCGGTTTTAATAAGACAATTTAAATTATTGTTTAAAGTTTAGAAATGCAAAGTCAAGCTAGGCATACAGGTATTGTTATTTTGTTTGACAATACTGATTTCCAGTCATTTAAACTTACATTGGTATATATGTTGTGTACATGTTGCAACATGTACAAATAAAATGTACATGTTGCAACATGTATGGTGCAATCGTACAAGTTGCAACATGTACACCTGTTGCTGTACATGTTGCAACATGTACAAACTTTTGAATGAAATTTGTTCTAACTTGTACAAAAGGCATATAACGATAAATAGTAGCTATATGATCTCCTGATGCAATTTGCTCGAAATTCTGCTTTATTATCCCTGAGCCCAACGGAGCTTATGAGTGGATATAGCTGTTGGTGCGATTGTTCATACCATGCATACGTTGTCAATATCTTGGATTAAGGTGAAAATCTTGGCAATTATAATTAGTAGAGGAATGATATTTGGAAAGTGGGTATATCTTGGATAGTAATTGACATCTGTTTAGATTTAGGCCACCTCCACTTACATTTTAATGTTCAGTGCAAGGGCATTAGCTGTCATGTGCGACTGCTCCATTATTTTATTTAAAAACACAAATGTTATCAAGATTTTTTTTCAGAAATATGCCAAGGACAGTTTCAGCAATATTGACCAGTCGACTTTTATTGCAAGGTGTATATGAATGACACTTCAAGTTACATTGCAATTTGTGTTTTGGGATATCCCATCTTTCCTTACAATTATTTTTTCCTGTTACAATTACAAAAAAAAATAGACAATTGCCTTCTACTCACTGAAATTTTGCATACAGCCTCAAACTCCACTTAACATCAGGTACATCAGCTACACTTACAATCACATATCCTTTAACTCAATCTGTGTCCTTCTCATGTAACCGTTTTATCATTATGCACTACTCTCGTTCACACTTGATAACTCCTATGGACACTAATTATAATCTCTAATAAATTTACCCTTCAAAACAAATTCCCTCAAATGAGCTTCTTTCTTTTTTTCAAATGAGCTTCTAAAAAGATTCAATTTTGATCACATTGAAGAACTTTAGAACTCTCCTATCTAAGGCAGTTAAGTTGTAAGGTGCTGCAAAGGGACATGCGCCCCTCTATCAATATTTTATTAGTCAGTGTGCCATGTCGTTTTTTTTTCGCATGACACATTGACTCTCAACAAAATGCTGAAAGAGAGGAGCAAGTCCCTTTGGCTGCTGCTTGCTTGGGCCTTTTTCAATTCTTGTATGAGAGCTGGTGTATCTCCCTCACCAAAGGCATTGTTTGTTTCAGAATTGTTCATGGCATGCTATCTCTTGATAGACCTTCATCTGTGTTTCACTCATTTTGGCAACCTTGTAGTGTTTTACCTTTAAACATCTTCTCAGCTAGCTGAGTGGTCATTGAGATTTCTTCCGTATTAAAATGACTCTTTTCAGTGTGAGATGACCAGGTTGAGATGCTAGCACGTGCAGCGATATCACACTGGTCAATTATCCAATAATAACCGCCGGTACTGATATTGATCAATGATGACGACCTATGAAATGCACTGTTATTTTATACTTTCGGTTTTTAGAATGAAGTCATCTAAGGTTTCAGAATATAAAATTTAATTTCTTACGGAAGAAATAGGTACTTACATGCGTTCTTGGAAAACCGGCAATGATCTTTCACTCTTGATAGAATTTTTTTGGTCTTTTGACTCGTTCCGCTGCATTCCACTCGCAAAAAGACTGAAAAATTCTATCACTCGTGAAAGATCAGCCGGTCTTATCCAAAAACGTATGTAAGAACCTATAAATCTTTTTAATTCTATCATTTCTATTATAATTTAATCCAAATGGCTTACAAAAGTTTCTGGGTAGATTTTAAAATAAAAAAACAAACAGAATTAATTTACAACTGTCTTTTATGTATTTGACCCTTTTTATTTACAAATCAAGGAAACATAAATGTCTTAACTGATCAATTGTACAAGTTAGAACAAATCTCTTTAAAAAGTTTGTACATGTTGCAACACGTACAACAAATAGTGTACATGTTGCAACTTGTATGATTGCATTATACATGTTGCAACATGTACAGCTTGTTTGTACATGTTGCAACATGTACAATATTGTAACTTGTACACAACATACATATATAACTTAATAAGTTCTTCAATAGATTTGACTAAATGACAAACTATTTGTGAGATAACAAAATACTATAATTAGGGGCTTTTAATAAGAATTGCTTCACAGGTGAAAATTTTCGAATGGAATTTTTTTAAATGGAAATAAAATGGCATTCAATATTAGTCTAAGATAAAAATAGCACCAAAATTAACAGACGTTTTTATTTTGAAGTATGTTTCTTTTTAAAAAATATGTTATCGGTCATGTTGTTGTACGAATGTTTATTGAACTTAATTTTCTTTTTCTTCCTCTTTATTTAATTTACTCTCAGCTCAGTAAACACATACAAAAGTTTTTTTGTTTTTTTTTGTCCATTGCGACGTTTTGGTGTCAAACATATATGAAATCATTTCCGTGTGTGATATATAAACCAAACCAAAATACTTCAAACAAACTGAACAAATGTCTATCCCGGCTTTAAATCGATTTAAGACAGATATCAACATGTCAGTTATATACAGATTAAACTAGTTTTGTCCTTGTCTTTGTACTGTGCGGGTGTTTCTCTTTTTTCTCCCAGTTTTTATTTCCCTGAAGAAGGTCTTTTGACCGAAAGTACTCGGGCCCCTCTATCGTTTTATATTTGATTTTAAGTGATATGTTTATGTGTATTTAAAATTCGATTTTACCTTTTAACCTTGTGGCGTACCTGACTTTTAGTATTGTAAACTAGTTTTGACTAGTTATGCTGATATAAATTGTTCAATGAAACACAGTGTCACAAGTTGAAAAAAACCTTAAGGATGTTCGCTACTTTAATTGAAAATAAATAGGTTTCAAATGTTATGCATTAAATGAAAACATAAAAGTAAAAGATATAAAATAAGCAAAACATTTTGATAGGTTTGTGACCTCGTTTTAAAGATAATTAACGTTAAAGTTTTGGCGGGAAAATGTTTTCTCTGACTTTTTCATAGGTTTAGCATTAACAATATTTAGCTGTTAAAACCCATGACAGAATAAATAGGATTTGATAAAAATTTGTTGATAACCTCTTTATGACATATTAAAGACATTGATAACAAGCAAAAAGGGGGTTCGTGGGCAAAACTTTTAACCCTATTTTGATGGTAAAATCCAGAGGATTCCGAAAAAAATGACAGAAATACCAAAACAAGACCAGCGAGCATCCTTGAAGATATCATCATTGTCATTATTTAATTGAAAATTTTAATATATGTAAAGAAGCAAAGGTGTACCAAAGGGGCAATCAAACATCGTTCATCACAAAAGACAAGGTCACAATTGGCAGACATACAAACACTTCAACAAAACAAAATGATACATACAAAACCTAAGAACAATCGACAACATTTTTTCTTCAGAGTCCACGAGTGTACTATGTTTTTCGTATTAAATATCTCTGGTAAAGCTAGCCTTTTTATTTTATCTTATCATATCTTATCTCGGTCAGTATGCGTTAACTATATAAAAACTTTGACTGACTTAAACAATGTTATTTAAGGTTTATTTGCTTACGTCGTACAATTTTCACATACTAATCAACATAAGCCTCGACCTCATGTATGAGTAAAGGGGGTATAATTAGACTACTTGCATTGTGTTTGTTGTTTGTTTTGTTATTGTTTTGGTGCAAAAGTACACATTATGCTGAGTCGATCAGATAGTTTTTTTCTCCAGATTTTACTCGAAATGTGTACACTATTTCGATTTTGATTGCCATTTAAACTTAAGCATAATCCATTATCATTATTTTGAACAAAAATACAAACAAAAGAGCAACTGAGGATATATATAACCCCGGTAAACTGGCAAGTTTAGTAACGGCCTCTTAAGAAAAACAACTTAAAGTTCAAGACAACAAGGGGCAATGACCAACACTTTGAAGAAACAGACAAATTTCAACAGTAACTGCAATCTTAACTGCAAAATTAATTGTATTTCTAATCTTTAAACCGGTTATAATACACTTTTATATTTAGATACAGTTTGAAAACTTCCTCGCACGGTCTTTGGTTTGACACAATTAAATGTGTAACAAAAACACTTACAAAAATAGTGAGCCACAGCTCACAAATTAATACCATGCTCCATAACCTACAAAAACATGAGGATAGAATAATTGAATGTGAGTTAACATTGACATCACCTCAACTTTGATGCAGACTTTGTCACTCATTCGTCATATACCTTGACAGATAAAGAAAGTAAAAATAGAAAAATAAGGAAAATTACTTAACCGGACGTTTAAGGGCAATTCAGATTCGACACATTATTTTATTATTCTACTCGTCTTTATTATCAGCGACCGGCATTAAGGGAAAACTATACAGTTTAAGAGGAAAATTTTTACGATGTTGTTGGAAAAATATTTTGACGTCACAAATTTTGCAAATAACAAAAAAAAAATGAGCACGATGACACTATATTGTTTGTGCCACTCTTTAAAAGTACTATTCACCAACATCATGGCTGATTTCAAAATGAGTGCAATGGACAGTACTTTTCAATATATTTATTTCTTGTTCTCAGAAAATCTTACAAATCTGCATAAAATTACTTTTAAACCAATTTTAAGGTTTATTATAAGTATTGCTTTTCACAAATGGTTGCAAAGTAAACAAAACAGTTTTCTATATATTGTATAACAAAGGACAGTTTAAAAAAATTACCAATGATTAAAAGTTTTGCAATTTCGAATATTTCCAAAATATTTTACTTGTTCCAATTTTACTGGAAAGCATCTAACATTCAACATTAATTATGATGAAAATGGATCCGTTTATAGACTTGCAACCTTAAGATATTTTTTTTGACTTAATGGACCGGAAGACCACACAGCTGTATGATATATCATTGGAAAGAGAATCATGAGACGCATTCAGAAATTTTGTTCGTAAAAATGAGAAATGGTCACGTTTTTATAAATTGGAGGTCAAAGGTCAGCCCATAAAAATTGTAAAAAATCAGTCAAATCATATAAAAGCAAAAATTTAAGGTTTTCTTTACTCAACGGCAATAAAAATCATTATTTTGTTTGATAAGAATATAGATAAGAGGATTTTTGTCACAATCCCCCTACATGTTGACGGTGTGAGGCGAAATAATAGCGCCAAAATTCAGCTATGTATTTTCGAAATTTTTACACCCTTAATTTTTAAAAATAAAATTAGTAAATATATATGGGCATTTTAGACATTTTTCATCGTTATGTGTTAGTTTATGCATCAAATTTATTTTTTACCTTTACTTACTTTTGAACCAAATTTTTAATTGAGTCTACTAGTACAAAATGTAGTATTTTTTTCAAAAAACATAGATATTCTGTAAAGAATAGGGGTACTTAATGATTCATAGGATATGTTTTTGTCAAGACGTGATTATTGACAATTTTAGTTACATTACTTAGAGTAATTATAGTTGGCATGTGAAAGAAAAGGAAGCAAATGTACAGCTTTTGTTTTCAAAAGTAAGATTTATAAGCCACTTTTTTTTAAAAATCTGCTTAATTATTCTGATGTTACTATCTATTAGGTCAGCCACAACGCACACATGCCCACTATTATCCGCGGTTAGGTTAAACGTAATCAACTCGACAACCCCCGGGAGAGAAACCCCGGCTATGCTTTCCCTATCCGCAACCTGGGGACACGCTGGGTAGGTCTATGGGCTGACCATCTGAACAAAAATGTCTAGAATTCCCAGTTTGTTTGTTTGTTTTTTTATACATAAATATAAGCACATCACATTATATTAAACCAATTAATATGATACAGGTTAAACCTGAAAAGCTCCCACAGATTAAGTAACTTCCTTGTATATGGTTCCTCATAATTTAATTAAAGCAAGAACTCATTATCTTTCAATAACAGCAAGCTAAGAAACGCAAGCTTTTGCATAAATTTAAAAAAGGAACGCATCTGCCAACCCGAATAATACAGTCGTTATATTTCGCTTCTTACAGTCACTACATTAATGCCTGAATGCTCATACGATAATAATTCGTCAAAATTTGTCAGATGAGCATAAGTTGTGTTGACCAAAATTTCTTAGGATCAGTGTAGATAAAATTCATTATCATTAATTTATTATTAATTATCACATAATTCACACCTTTTTGTCATATCTGTTTTAGAAAAGAACAAACTAATTTTATCAACTAATTAATTAACATCATTAAAAGGATTTTGATTGGCTGTCTGAACTGGACAGCGAGTGACGGAAAATTTCCATTGGACGAGTTCAAGCCCTGTCCCGCCGAAGTATGCGAAGACGGATAGGGCTTTGATCATTCGAGTTACGCATCTGCCAACAGAACAAGGAAGTGAATTTGTGCGGACCTCGCAGAGAACACCCTAAGAATTTCTACTTTCATTTCGAATTCAAAGCCGGGTAGAGAGAAATTAACAAAAACAAATATGTTTACTGGGGACAAAGTAAATGTAATGACTGCAGGAAATGAAATTTGTCTGCTGAAACATTCAAGTTATTTGTTTGGTTGACAATGCACCGCTTTTTTAGGGGGGTGTTGTTTCGTGAAAATTAGAATGACAGGTTCCCGCGCTTCTGTCATTTTTTTATGGTGGGAGCGACCTCTAGTGATAAGAATGGACGCCAAAATAGTAGTACTATTTTTTTTAAATTCTTTATATTTAAAACAATTCATAGCTGGAAATACTTGAAAAAAAATATTTTAATACAATAACTATGTTTATTATTTTTTAAAATTGAAAATTACAAAAAAGGAATTTAATTTTGCATTCCGTGTTATTGAGTGCGGATTTCTGACTAGCTTATACGTCTTCCGGTTTGAGGCATCATACTCAGTCAATTTAGCTCCCGCTGAGCGGGAGCTTATAAAAGTGACAATCATACTTAAAAGCTAAAACGCAAACTTCAAAACAAGTACGACAATCAAGGTGACATGGAAAAAAAGACCGATAAAAGACACAAAGTACAATGAGACCATTCCAGAGGTCCTCGGAAAACAGAATGTCAGTTAAAATATGATCAGTCAATATGAGAAAACATGTCAATATTTATATTCTTGGTTGATCTATTGGAAAAAGAAGAAAAGAGGATACATACTGAATTGTTTGTGTTAAGTTTTCACTGTTGTCAAAACCCCAAATTTCATCTGCATCGTCATATATAGAAATCCGAGTATTTGGGTTTCTACAATCAGAACTGACTTGACAAGGACAAAGGTCAGTGCAGGAAAAATTTGCTCAAAACATAAACAACTTTTTGAACAAACATTTTTCACTTACAAGTGCACAGGAAGTCATGCAAAAATCAGATGATGTTTGTCCTTCAAAATAAATTGGCATCAGGCCGTTATTATTTTGCATACAAAACTGCATAGGGGAAAGGGTTGGGGGTTGAGCTGCTGTAGATGATGATGTCCAAATATTAACCTGTAAAACAACCCTAAGCTCGTGCTGATAAAACGTTGTCTCGCTTGGTGGCAATTTAATAAGATTCTTTCTGTTTGTGCTAAACGAGAACTCATGTGCTCACTTTTAAATTTTGACTTTTGGTCATACACAGCCTTGTAACAAACTTTATACAAACATCTATAGACGTTTCGATGTCACTCGCTGAAATGTTTCGCAGGTCTTCAAATTCTGTCTTATGTTCCTTTAAAACCTTATACCGTATAGCGGGTAATTTTCGCGGCGTGCAAATTTCGCGATTTTATACAAAATGTCCAAGTTGTTATATACGCGTACATTTATTTTCGCGATTTAATAATATTCCCAATACAAATGTATGTTAATTCTATTTTTCGCAGGTTCTAAATTTCGCGATAGAGTAATGGTCGCGAACATAGCGAAAATTAGAAGCTCGCGAAAATTTCCCGCTATACGGTATATATATATATACTGTCTTCTTTCATATACCAAAGAAAGACGATGTAGTATCACATCCCGTTATCACATGAGCAGCAGGCAGCACGTTGCACAAGACTGTTCCAATCTTGTTACATATTTCATGGGCAGGGATGTAACGACGACAGTCTTTGGTTTTGCCGATAGTCTTTGCGTTTTGCTTGTGCAATAGCAAAACTTTTCTTACCAATATTTCAGTTTTTTTCAGACGAATCTTGTTGACAAATCACACGCTTAACCAATAAAAAAAAATCATCTCTCTTTCATTTGGGCTTCCAAGGAGCAAACTTAACTGGACTATCAAAGCTCGTCATCATGTATCAAATGCAACTCTAAACTTACAACAATGCCATAAATTGTTAAAAAAAAACAGCAATAAAACCATAATAATTAATCTCGGGCAAAATTAAACACAAGAGGCTCCCAAGAGCCTGAATCGCTCACCTGAACTAACTACACAGATACATATATTTGTAGATATTATTGTGCTTAACGATATAGGATTTAAATTTATAAAATATCTTGGTTAGTTTTCAAGATATTGGGCTTAATAAGTGCAAATTTGGCAAAAATTAGGAAAAAGAACAATAACTCCCACATCAGCAGTCAGATCTTTTCCGAAATTTCAGGACAGGTAGATCTTAATATGCTGATCACTTTCAATTCTTGCACAATTTTGATATCTGAAACCAGTTTTGAGTTATTAGCAAAAAAATGGAATTTGCCTCTATGTTCTATTTTTAGCCATGGTGGCCATGTTTTTTTACGAATCAAAAATCTGAACGATAGAGTTATAGCATATAAGCTATCAAACAGTGTGCCATGTTAAGATGCAGTTGGTCTTACCGTGTCAGACAAGTCAGGGGAAAAGTAATGAACAATGGTAAATATTGACGCTTTAAGGGAAATGGTTCTACAGCTTTGACCTAATTACATGAATTGTAGATCTTGATGTGCTTAATCATATGCAATTTGAATTTTTGAAATATCTTGTATAGTTTTCAAGATATAGGGCTAAATAAGTGAAAAATTTTGAAAAAATCCAGAAAATGTGCCTCTATGTTCTATTTTTAGCCATGGTGGCCATGTTTTTTTACGAATCAAAAATCTGAACGATAGAGTTATAGCATATAAGCTATCAAACAGTGTGCCATGTTAAGATGCAGTTGGTCTTACCGTGTCAGACAAGTCAGGGGAAAAGTAATGAATAATGGTAAATATTGACGCTTTAAGGGAAATGGTTCTACAGCTTTGACATAATCACATGAATTGTAGATCTTGATGTGCTTAATCATATGCAATTTGAATTTTTGAAATATCATGACTGTATAGTTTTCAAGATATAGGGCTAAATAAGTGAAAAATTTTGAAAAAATCCAGAAAATGTGCCTCTATGTTCTATTTTTAGCCATGGTGGCCATGTTTTTTTACGAATCAAAAATCTGAACGATAGAGTTATAGCATATAAGCTATCAAACAGTGTGCCATGTTAAGATGCAGTTGGTCTTACCGTGTCAGACAAGTCAGGGGAAAAGTAATGAACAATGGTAAATATTGACGCTTTAAGGGAAATGGTTCTACAGCTTTGACATAATTACATGAATTGTAGATCTTGATGTGCTTAATCATATGCAATTTGAATTTTTGAAATATCATGTATAGTTTTCAAGATACATGTATAGGGCTAAATAAGTGAAAAATTTTGAAAAAATCCAGAAAAAGGGCAATAACTCCTATGTCGTTTGTTGGATCTTCTTGAAAACTTCAGAGCAGGTAGATCTTGAGATGCTAATTACTTTTGTTTCCATTAGAATTTTGATATCTGTTACCTTTTTGAGTTATTTGCAAAAAACTGTAATTTGACCCCTATGTTCTATTTTAAGCCATGGAGGCCATATTTATTGATGAATAAAATATCCGTTAGTTAGTTAGTTAGTTAGTTAGTTAGTTAGTTAGTTAGTTATTGCTTTACTCCCAAGCAGCACGATTTCGGCTATATCCGGGAGATGAACATGAAAGTGGTGATACATTGAACATGAAATGA